>CAUYLG010021528.1:0-111237 GCA_963573385.1 Cacajao melanocephalus | reverse complement strand
TAATACATTAAATAAAAACAGCAATGGGAGTCAGGCAATTTGTGTTCTAGTTACTTTTCTTTCATTAGAGTGTGAAATGATGATCTAGCATGAGTTGCTTCACTGCCTCTTAGTGTCTTTTTCTTTTCTTTTCCTTTTTTTCTTATTTATATGGAGAACAACGAAAAACATTTGCAATCTACCCATCTGACAAAGGGCTAATATCCAGAATCTACAAAGAATTAAAACAGATATACAAGGAAAAAAATAACATCAAAAAGTGGGCAAAGGATATGAACAGACATTTCTCAAAAGAAGACATTCATGCAGCCAACAAACATGAAAAAATGCTCATCATCACTGGTCACTAGAGAAATGCAAGTCAAAACCACATTGAGAGACAATCTCCTGCCAGTTAGAATGCCGATCATTAAATCAGAAGACAACAGATGCTGGAGAGGATGTGGAGAAATAGGAAGGCTTTTACACTGTTGGTGGGAGTGTCAATTAGTGCAACCATTGTGGAAGACATTGTGGCAATTCCTCGAAGATTTGGAAATTGAAATACCATTTGACCCAGCAATCACACTACTGGGTATATACCCAAAAGGATTATAAATTATTCTGTTATAAAGACACATGCACACATATGTTTATTGCATCACTGTTCACAATAGCAAAGTCTTGGAACCAACCCAAATGCCCATCAACGATAGACTGGATGAAGAAAATGTGGCACATATATACCATCAAATACCATGCAGCCATAGAGAAGGATGAGTTCATGTCCTTTGCAGGGACATGGATGAAGCTGGAAACCATCATTCTCAGCAAACTGACGCAGTAACAGAAAACCAAACCACACATGTTCTCACTCAAAAGGGGTGTTGAACAATGAGAACACATGGACACAGGGAGGGAAACCATCATACACTGGGGCCTGTTGGCGGGTTGGGGACTAGGGGAGGGATAGAAGGGGGTGAGGGGATAGGGGATGGACAGCATTAGAAGAAATACTTAATGTAGATGATGGGGTGATGGATGCAGAAACCACCATGGCACATGTATACTTATGTAACAAACCTGCACATTCTGCTCATGTACCCCAGAACTTAAAGTATAATTTTAAAAAATTATACTTAACTCTGAAAGGCAAACCTGCAAACATGCATACATGTGCATGCACACACACCCACACCTACATATATAATAGCTGAAAAGCAAAACAAAGCAAGATGCCTACTTAAATATGTATTTTTCCTATAACACACTAAAGTCCATCAATGCATTAATTAGCATTTCCTCATTATTTTGTTTTGTGTTGATCCTTAGGTAAAACATGACCTGATATTTCCATTTAACTGAAAAATATCCTGAGATTTTCAGGATTTTGGCCTTAAATAGGTATTCCTACAAATTCTTCTATAATGCATGATACAGGAAAAAAATGGAATGATTTCAAATATTTATCAGAACTGTTTTTGCTGAATGACTTTATAGTAAATAAATTATAGAAACTTATAAAGGGTGCATGGCAACATATTCAAACTTATGGACATGGCATTTGACAGCGGGCATGGAAAAATATCGAGGCACCGTGTATATGTTATTTGTGCATGGGAATGAAACTCCTTGACTCTGAAAACAAGACAGGGAGTGGAGTGTGTGGTGTGATAAGAAACCCTGAAAACAGCCTCCTGAGAATGCAGCTTGAATGTTGTGCAGGGTCATATGTGTCTCAGCAACTCACCTCAAATGACCATCTAGTGGATGTTTATAGTTAATGCAAGCCCTTTCAATAAATACTTGGAGGATGCTGGGCAGACTCTCTCGGAAGAGCTACCCCCAGCCACGCTCAGTTGGAAATGTCTGAGTACTTTGTTCTTGGTGTCCACTGCAAGCTATAAGCTTTGCAGACTAACAGTTCTGCATGGCTGAGGAGCCTTAGGAAACTTACGATTATGGCAGAAGGTGAAGGGGAAGCAAGGCATGTCTTGCATGGCGGCAGGCAAGAGAGAGAGAGAACAGGAGAACTGCCAAACGCATTTAAAGTATCAGATCTCATTAGAACTCACTCGCTATCAGAAAAGCAGCCTGGGGGAAACCGCCCCCATGATCCAGTCACCTCCCACCAGGTCCTTCCCTTGACACATGGATATTATAATTTAAGATGACATTAGAGTGGGGACACACAGTCAAACCATATGAGAGCTAGATGACGGAGGGCCTTTGTATGCAATGCAAAGAGTAAATGTTACTGATTGCTCTTAAACTAGAGTGTGGCTTCCAGTGATATGTGACAAGGGTCTATGCTTAAACTAATTTTGGTTCCTAACATTTATTAAGTGCATACTCTTTGCTTAGTAACAGTGTTCTTTTATAAGCTGAATACTCGGGACAGCCCTATGAAGTAGATACTTTATCCCCACTTTACAGCTGAAGTAAAGGCAACTGGAGGTTTAGTAATTACCAAAGAAATTAGGCTAGTGACAGACAGAGTCAGAATTTAAATTCAGATAGCCTATTTCAAAAACCCATGTTCTCACCTTCCGTTGTATATTGTCCTTAATATCCTGTTCTACCTCCCTTTCCCACGGTTCGTTTCTCGAATTACCTTCTCTAAACCTTGGAGCCTTGGAGTTTAAATGAGCTTATGGCAGACAAAGTGCTTAATCTAGTCTTAATGTATTGTTCATATTATTGACTCACATGAAAACAAAGAAGGGAAAGAAGAAGAAGAAAATGAGAGGCCAGTATATTTTAGGATCACAGGGATAAACCTTGGTGCAATGGGTAAATGTTTCATAGAAACTCGATTGAGTATAAGGAACATACTGATAGCATCAGCTATACCCCATGACTCCTCAATAGATGAGTATAACCTGGAAAACTGATCAGTGAAAAGGATATGCAGAAGTTTCTCCCCTAGAATAAATGTCAAGGAAAAAATTCTTTCAAGTCTCTTATTTTGTCATATAAAAGTATATTCCCAGAGAAGATAGAAAAAGAAAACTTTCATGTGGTCAACAAACATAGGAAAAAAGCTCAACATCACTGATCATTAGAGAAATGCAAATCAAAGCCAAGAGACCTGTCTCACATCAGTCAGAATGACGATTATTAAGAAGTCAAGAAACAAAGGATGCTGGCAAGGTTGCAGAGAAATAAAAATACTTTTACACTGTTGGTTGGTGGGAATGTCAATTAGTTCAACCATTGTGGAAGAAGGTGTGACCATTCCTTCTAGAAGATCTAGAACCATAAATACCATTTGACCCAGCAATCCCATCACTGGGTATATACCCAAAGGAATTTAAATAATTCTACTACAAATATACATTAACGTGTATGTTCATTACAGCACTATTTACAATAGCAAAGACGTGGAATCAGCCCAAATGCCCATCAATGATAGACTGGAAAAAGAAAATGTGGTGCATATACACCATTGAATACTATGCAGCTATAGAAAGGAGTGAGATCATGTCATTTGCAGGGACATGGATGGAGCTGGAAGCCATTATCCTCAACAAACTAACACAGGAACAGAAAACCAAACACTTCATGTTCTCACTTATAAGTAGGAGCTAAACAATGAGAAAACATGGACATAGGGAGGGCAACAGCACATGATGGGGCCTGTCAGTAAGTGGGGTTGAGGGAGAGAGAGCATAGGGAAAAATACCTAATGCATGCTGTGCTTCATACCTAGGTGACGGGTTGATAGGGGCAGCAAACCACCATGGCAAACAGTTACCTATTTAACAAACTTGCACATCCTGCATATGTATCCCAGAACTTAAAATTAAAAACAATAACTACAAAAAGAGTTGAATATCTACTCTCATCCCATTATTCCCAAACCCTGATTAAGAAAAATAAATCTTCCACCTCCTTTATATGGAAAGGAAGGTGTTGATCTCTTTCCCTCAGGTCAGCATCTGAGGTGGTTTCTGGAAGATGTCTTTCCAAACAATACCCCCAGCTCCTTCACCTGCCCCACACTTGAGGGATGAGCAGCGGCAGCATTCTCTTTGAAACCCAGAAGTAAATATCATTTATGTTTTAAGCTGATGGGATGATTGTTGCTAAACCTTCTCCATTGTTATTGATGAACAAGAAGAACAGAAAGTGATGTGAAAATGTATCTGCTCACCTCATATTTCCCTTTTGTATGGAGAGAAGGTCAGGGTATTTTTGCTATTTTTTCCATAATCTGTATGCATTCAAGGAAGCTCCTTCCTTTGATATTTCCTGTGTCCTGGGGGCTGCCTTCCTTTACAGGTACAACCCTAAACCCACAATACTCAGATTAACTCCACCTCTTACTTACATCATGCTAATTACAACACTATTCCAATGGGCATGCTATAATAGTTACATAGGCATGCAAAGACCTGCTGTCCTTTCATCTTTCATATGTACAAAACCCTTAAAAGACACTTTCCCAAACACAGCAGAATTTGACTTTCAGAAGCAGCACCTTAGCAAAAGCTTAGCCCTGATTTCATGGTGAGAACTCTCCTCTCTTTCCTAATCCTGTCAACCTCCACTCTCACTAGCATCTAGATTAATAGTTATTTAACTGCTGAACAATTATGACAGGTGATTAATTAATCTCAAGGAGCAGCCACTCATGCTGCTATTAATCAGCCCATCACAGGACAGAAGGAGAAGGAAAGCAATCTGTATTTGTTACAAAATGGGCTAGGCAGGCATTACTCAGGCAATAAGAAAAGGTCATCGTAGAGCTGAAAGCAGGATGAGCAGGTTTTGTGAGATTGATGAGAGAGAATTATTTTCTGTATATATTATGGGGGGCAAAAAAACTCTGTTCCACACAGCCTGTTGAAAGAAACCTAATGCATAGAGAATGGATTTCTCCAGATGTGCAAAGTAGTTAAATCTTACACCACGGGTGAAAACTGAGATTTCTAAGTTGCAATGTAAGATGAGGTGTTGACTATTGCCTCATCAATTCTGAAAATATGATAATGACTAGAATTGTTGCATTTGAAAATTAAATACTGAATTTATGCGTCGTGATCCATGCCAGCAACTCACAAGTCAGCTTCCATTTTTCTTTATCCTCATTCGCTACAACCTACCTTCAACCAGCCTCTTTAACAACCCTGAAACCTGCTCTGCTCTGTTGTCACTACCATCATTACGATTCCAGACCTCATCACTCTTGTTTGGATTACTGAAATAACTTCTTCTTCACTATTTTTTTGTGTGCTATACTGAAGTCTTGGTGTTTTCATTTGTGTTTTTCCCTAAAATTAAAATTGTGTAGTAGTGTCTTTCTGATTAAACCCATAATGAAGAACCTGTCAAAGTTCTTGGAATGGCTTGTAAGCCTCTTCCTCAGCACACAGCATGATGATTAAGAACATTGCTGTGAAATTAGATAACTTGACTTGAATCCTAGTTCTGTTTCTTACTAGCTGTTTGATCTCGGGCAAGTCCTAACCTTCAGCGTATTATAAAGATAGGAATCATAACTCTACCTCCCTCAGAAGGAGCATGTGGATTTTAAATGTATTAATACACATAAAGTGCTTAGAATCATCTCTAGAATACAATATGTCCTTGATAAATATTAGCTGTTGTTATTTATAACCATATAGCTAGTCCCATTTTTCTAATAAATCAAGTGAATTCTCACCTTCACCCTTCTGATTCCAGGAAGAAAACTCATATGCAAGTACACTCCTCTCACCCATTTAAGTCATGAACAGACCATTATCTTCAATGTTCAGCTTTAGAAGTTCCTGACCTTCTCTAAGACACCTTTTCTGACTCTGCCCTGCCCTCTGGAAATGAACTCCCTCACCAGTCTGACTCCTTCTTGTGTCCCACTGTTAGCTTTCTTTCAATCACCTGTAATACCTGATTTCATTTAACATCCCTGCTACTAGAAATCAAATTCTACCGGGTAAGGAATGTTTATTTATATCTGCATTGACAAGCACAATGCCTCAAATGCAGCAGGAATTTAACCTATATTTTTTGAATGAATGAATGAATGAATGAATGAGTGAACGAATGAATGAATATTACAGGATAAACTGGACCAGCAAGTGGAGATAATGGCCTCATTAGGTAAAATATCCAGTGAAATAATCCTTGACAAACTGAAGATAAAACAGAAAGTTGATGCACTGACTGCTCCACAAGCTTAAATGGGCATTAACTCTCTGGGGCATTGCTGTAATTGGACCTTGGAGAGAGTAGTCTGGATTGGAATAATTAGTGACTCGAGGCAAACCTTTTGAATCACACTGTCTGTTAAAATTATCATCATGTGGGGAAAGTCTTTAAAAAAAATAAAACTAAATAGATGAGGTTTCCTCCTAGCAAATTGTCAGACGATGTTGCTGATTGCCAGATTGCCTCTTCATGAGGCTCTTCTGCGGCACGAGGGAATCACCAATGATCTATAGCAGGAGTGTCTTAAGTTTTCTATTTAACCTAACTAAAGTACAGAGTCTGCTCTGTAGAAATATGTCATAAAAAAAGTATTTGAGTCCCAGTCTGATCTCTCCCCATTTTGAGAAGCCCCTCCTCAGTTGATAGAAACACCTGTGTTGGGGAAGGAACTTGTACTCCTTATTTTTCATATTAATCATAATTTATACAGCAAACACTTGGGGTGTCACAAGCACAAGCTTATAACTTCAGGTGGCCAATAAACAGCAGGGGCAGATTAACTTTATATACAAAAGATGCTATTTTCACGTGGTTCAATTTACCCCTCCCTGCGTGGATGGGTTTAACTACACCAGAATCGATTTTTGCATAGCACCTGAGGAGGTACTTAAACTTAATTGTACTCTGTGCTCATTACTGGAGTAGTTAATCAGGTGCAAACTAGGGCAAAGGCCTTTGGGTTTGCTCCCACTGGGAAGATTCTGTCCTAAAATGTTCCCAGGCTGAATCCTATTTCTGACTATACAAAATATTAAAAATTAATAGTAAAAATATGCCTTTATTGTTAATAGTAATGATCTTACAGAAATAGCCGAAACACTTTATTGAAGATCTCATGTAAACCACTGAACCAAAACAGTAAGAAAAGTAATAAGAGAGAATGAATAGGGAAAAAAAGAAACAAAAATCTCTGAAACAAATATAGGAAATTTCTCATAGCATGCTAGGAGGTCATGACATATTCTTCCTGCTCAGCCACTGCTACAAAGTATGGAAAGAAGATTGGTTTTGGTGTCTGCAGGTAAAATTTCAGTTTAGTTTCACTAGTTTTGTAACCCTGGGTTAATAACTTAGCCTCTCTGTGCATCAGATACCTTTCTATAAAATGATTATAATAAAGCTCACCCCACAAGGGCTATCACACACCTCAGATCTCTTATGTGAAACTTGTACTGTAAATCTTCTGAATATCATTCTCATCTCCTGTTTAAATTTGGCAGAGCTGATTTGGACTTAGCTGCATTTGTCATACTAAGAACTGAGTTCAGCTTTGCCACGGTGTGTTTAAAAGAACATAGAATCTAGATGAATAATTGCCTTTGGTATACTTCAAACACACTTAAACCCAATGGTCTAGAGCAATTTTTCTTCCTTCATAGTTTTTATTATTATTATACTTTAAGTTCTGGGGTACATGTGCAGAACGTGCAGGTTTGTTGCATAGGTATACACATACCATGGTGGTTTACTGCACCTATCAACCTGTCATCTACATTAGATATTTCTCCTAATGTTATCCCTCCTCTAACCCCCCATCCCCCAACAGGCCCCAGTGTGTGATGTTCCCCTGTTCCCTTCTCTATGTCCATGTGTTCTCATTGTTCAACTCCCGCTTATGAGTGAGAACATGTGGTGTTTGGTTTTCTGTTCATGTGTTAGTTTGCTGAGAATGATGGTTTCCAGCTTTGTCCTGCAAAGAACGTGAACTCATCCTTTTTTATGGCTGCATAGCATTCCATGGTGTACATGTGCCACATTGTTTTTATCCAGTCTCTCATTGATGGGGATTTGGGTTGGTTCCAAGTCTTTGCTATTGTGAAGTGTCACAGTAAACATACGTATGTGTGTGTGTCTTTATAGTAGAATGATTTATAATCCTTTGGGTATATACCAGTAACGGAATTGCTGTGTCAAATGATATTTCTGGTTCTAGATCCTTATATTTGATTTGTAGGTTGCCTGTTCATTTTGATAACAGTTTCTTTTGCTGTGCAGAAACTCTTTAGTTTAATGAGATCCCGTTTGTCAATTTTGGCTTTTGTTGCCATTACTTTTGGTGTTTTAGTCATGAAGTCTTTGCCCATGCCTATGTCCTGAATGGTATTGCCTGGGTTTTCTTCTAGGGTTTTTATGGTTTTAGGTCTTACATTTAAGTATTTAATCCATGTTGAGTTAATTTTTGTATAAGGTGTAAGGAAGGGGTCTAGTTTCAGTTTTCTGCATATGGCTAGCCAGTTTTCCCAACACCATTTATTAAATAGGGAATCCTTTCCCCATTGCTTGTTTTTGTCAGGTTTGTCAAATATCAGATGGTTGCCGTCATAGTTTTATTAGAAAATAGCTAGTACTCCCAACCACACCAACCAGCAGTAACAATGAGATCACTTGAGATTGCCAGTCATTATCTGTCCCCCATTTCTCCCTCTCCCACATGTATAAGTCGCCCCTGATAAATGTTGCTCTGAAACCGAAAAAGTAGTCTTTAAAAATTACTCTGTGTTAGGTACCTTTATATATGCCATTTAACCCTTAAAACAACCATGTGACTTAGGTATTATTGAAAATATTCATAAAGAAACAGATTTAAAGAAAGTAAGTGACAGTCCAAAGCCACAAAACTAGTACATGGTGATCGAGACTGTAACTGCAGAACTTATTAACACTAAGACGCATTAGCTTTCAACAATACTGCTTGAAGGAAAACCTAATACAGTTGTTACCCATAAGGGAATCAGAAGGAAATAATCATGGAAAATAAAACACACTTGAATAGAAAAAAAATTGAACTATCTAGAAATGGAATAATTGGGTTTCAAAGTAAGCCATTGGCTGGACTTGAGATAGTACCAGTATTGTCTATTCCACTTTTGGCCTACCCTGTGGAAGGGATATTGATACTCCTATTTTACAGCTGGATAAACAGATACCCAGAGGATTCGGGAACTTTCTTTGGCACTCATCCAGTAAATGGTGGCACAGAGTGTTATACTCAAAGCTATCTATATTGGAGGCCATGTGTCTACTCACTACAATAAGCTGCATGTTGTCAGAAAAATGAGAGCTTTAATTTGCTTCCAATTTTCCTAATTTGAGGTAGTTTATATTTTTTTCAAAGGGAGATGAGACAAATGTAAGCTGGCAAAATTATTTCTGGTCCCACTCAAAATCATACCACACATGGTAAGAACAGAAGAAAGATTCGTGTTATTAAGTCATGAACTCACGGAGTTAGCAGCTGAATGCAGTTGAGGATGCAACACCTTGATATGGGATAAACCTATTTGACAATTGGCAAGTTTGTCTGATTCTTGGCTCTGATACAATATGAACAGGTGTGAAATAAACAACTCCAACTTTACCTTAAATTTCTAACCTCCAACATTCACAGCTCCCCTAGTGCTATGAAATCTTCCTACTTCTCTTCCACTTACACTCCCAGCCAGGTGCCAGGGTCTATAATGATCAACTGCTAGCAACTAAGATTTCTAAGTACCGCCGAACAGACTATGAAAAGGCAATTAGAACTCAAGGTTTCAGCCCTTTTTATGTCATAGAACCCTTTGTCAATCTTGAGGTGCCCATGAACCCTTTCTCAGAAAAATATTTGTAAATGTCTTCAAATGAATAAAATAAAATAATCAATTGATGACATTCAAATATATTTATCTAAATATTTTACAAAGATGTTAATAATGTATGTTCTCATTTTTCATTAAATAGCAAAATATGGTAGCAGAGCCATACCATAATTTTAAAATAGTGATGATTGTAAATATTTCAGTATATCTGCAATATCTCTAATTGATATGAAAATACCTGCAATATTTCTGTTAGTAAAAAGTCACTGGTACTATGAAGATTATTGTTTATTTCTTGTATTGTCTATATTTATAATTGAAGGAAGTGCTAAATTTTAGTTGGTACTAGTGAAAATACAAATGTAAATTTTTTCTATGACAGTTTACAAACACTGAATTCTAACCACAGACTCCCCAGGGCAGCGGTCTAAAAATCTCTGAAGTCTTTCCTGTTTGCTTGGAAGGCATTTCACGTACATTATCTCTAATCTTTATAATATTATATATGATAGGATTAAATAAACTTCATTCTTCAGGTTAAGATGTTGCATCTCAGAGAAATAAAGTTAGTTGCATTTGTGATGAGACTGACATTCCAACTAAACATCATCCCATCCCACTCTATTTTTCACTCTACCATCAAGCCCTACCCTGTTCCCAAATGACTCCCTCACCTCACATTGTTCCATGTCATGTGAGTCCTTCTATGCCTGAAATCCTTTGGCAATAATATTAGGAACACCTGAGATTTCACTTAGAAGGCAGTCTCACAAGCCCAATGAGGACCGTATTATATTTGGATTCACAACAAAGAAAAGACTTGAGTGAAGAAGGCTTCATGACAGAAAGGGGCAAACCCTCTAGAGAAAGTTGGTGTGGGAGGGCTAGCAGCTACCTTCTACTCACAGAAATGAGAGAGTGAGTTTGCCACAGAAGAAAGAATCCAGTCCACCAGCATTACAATATAATCTGGAGAAGTCTTGTTAAAAAGGAAAAACAGTATAAAAAATTATGTGAGCCAGACACAGTGCCTTACTCCTGTAATTCCAGCATTTTGAGAGGCCATAGTGCGCTGATCACATGAGCCTAGGAGTTGGAGGCCAGCCTTGGAAACGTGTCAAAACCCCATCTCTACAAAAAATAAAAATAGGCAGGCATGGTGGTGCACACCTGTAGTTCCAGCTACTCAGGGGTGCTGAGGTGGGAGGATCGCTTGAGACATGAAGGTGGACATTGCAATGTGCAGAGATCAAACCACTGCACTCTAGCCAAGGTGACAGAGTGAGACCCTGTCTCAAAAAATATATATACCAATACTGAAAAAAGTAGTAATAAGGATTTCTTTTCTCAACATTATTTGAAAATAAGCTTTAAAAATTGCAATAGTACCAGAAGGCGTTATATGCAAATACTCTGACCCTACGGAGTGGTTGGCTTGGTGAAGATATATAGCTGGCTCTGAGGTCAGACCTTCCACTGATCCTAGCTTTTTCACATACTAGTTGTATTACCTTGGACAGATTGTTTAATCATTGACCACAATTTTCTCACCAGGAAAGTGAGGATACCAGGAGTTCTCATGATACCGGTGATGGTGCGCATTGTGTGTATGTGTGTGAATTAAATAAGTTAGTTAAATATGTTAATACATATATTTCTATGTCGCAGTTTCTTCACCTTTAAAATTATCATCATTCATATGTACCTGGTAGAATTGTCGTAAAGATTATATAATTATAAAGCCCTTAAGATAGTGCCTGATGTACAAAAAGAACACTATGTTCTTGATATATTTAAGTATAGACTTAAATTGGCTGTGTGATCTTGACCTTGAACATGTTACTCGTGTTCTCTGAGCCTTGGTTTTCTTATTTGCAAAGTAGGAATGATGCTTTCTACTTCATCTTGATGCTGGCATTAAAAACTGTAAGACCTGTAATTCCAGCTACTTGGGAGGCTGAGGAAGGAGAATTGCTTGAACCTGGGAGGCAGAGGCAGTGAGCTGAGATCGTACCACTGCACTCCACCCTAGATGACAGAGCAAGACTCTGTCTCAATAAAATAAAATAAAATAAAATAACGATATTTGAACCCATGTTTCCTACTCAAAAACTTGAACCCTTGATATGACATCATTTTGCAAAAATCTTTAAGACAATTAACCAGAAGCCACCATTTCGGCTGCATGTTTTATATCATAGGTGCATATTACATCATAACTGCAGCTGATTATTCTAGATGGTGGCCTTTATCAAAACTGCTGATGACAGTTCCCATTATTTCAAATAATCCTATACTTTGAAGAGTTATTCCAGTCTCTGGAAATATTTATCCACTGTATTCTGTGTTTGCTATGTATTTTTTCCTAAAAGGCCTAAAGTTTTTCTGTAATACGTTAGTTAGCTTTGTCTGTGAGCCTGAGCACCTGGTAAGTGTCAACCTTCTGCTGACCTGATGGCATCCCACACGAGTGCATCTTTAACCATTATTGCATTTAACCCTCAGCAATTAGAATTAAAGGGAAAATGAAAAATCACAAAGTCTTAAATAATAAATACCTTCTTAAGGGCATTTATTTTTATTGTGTCTAAAAACATATACTTCAGTGTGTCAAAATGCACGTACATTTAATTCTTAGATAGACAGGTGATGGCTATCTAACCAGTGCATTTGTTATTTGGAATTGATATTAACGTTTTTAAAAACAATTTTCCCCTCAGTACATGATACTTTTGCTTTAAAATATTGCTTACATTATATCTTTTCTTTTGCAGAATTTGCAATTTTCATGATTTTTATTCAAAGCCACTATAGCTATCACTTTCCATGGGGTAGGATCCAACAATCTGACCCACATAAAGAACAGGAAAATTGGTACTAGTTGGTCAACATCCAAATAGCTGAAAAGCTTGCTTTAGTTTCCTTTTTGACATGAAACTCAATTCATCCTTCAGAATACCATTATGCCTGTCTAAAATGCAAGCAAAAAGAGAAAAAAGTAAAACAAACTCAAAACTTCTGTAATTCCTTTTCATTCAAAGTCCTTGACATGACATTAAAAAATCTTTCAAATTAGGCCAGAGTTTTCTTTCTGCTCTCATCTTTCACTCTGCCCCACTGTACCTGAGCATCACTACCCAGTTCTCATGCTGTCTTTCTTAACTGTGTTACTTTCCATGTCTACAATGTCCATTTCCTTATGTTGCCCAACACCCCAGACCTAGTAAACACCACTGGTCTTTTACCACTAGCCAGATGTCACTTTTTCCTCTGAAACTCATATTTCTCTCCTCATCATGGCCTACTTCCTGTGTCATTAGAAAACTTGTTTGGTATATGAATTTTCTATTTTCATGAGCTGCTTCAAGATTAAGACTGCATTGCTATTATTTTTTTCAGCCAAGAGAATTCCTGGACTACAGTAAATACCGAATGAAAAGATAGATGGATGGATGAATAAATGAATGAAGAACAAATGAGTAAAAGAATGAATGAACAAATAGGTGAATAAACAAATGCACGTCTCTTTTGTAAGGCCAAGTTGAAATATAATCTCTGTGAAGCCTTTCTCAATTTCTCCAAATAGATTTCTCACTCCCCCTAGACTGTGTAAGTCTATGTGCTATGCAAAAATCAAGTTAAAATGTGAATTTTTCACATTTATTATGCATAGTAAGCTGTGAATTTCTCTAACATGATAATGCCTTATTCATCTATTCAATCCCACGTCTCCACAAGACTACTTCATCCTAGGTATGTAGTATGGTTTTTAATAAATAACTGAATGAGTTATATCCTACTAATTTTTATGTCCATGTGACATAAATATTATTCTCCTCCTTTTAAGATGGGATCTTAAAATAGCCCCACGGGAGGAGAATAATTTATTTTTTTCATACCAGATGCTATCAAGTGAATCATAGTCCAGTTCTGTTTTTTTGCTAGTTAACTCTTCAGAAGTAGAGTGTACTGGTTCTTAATAGGTATGCATTCTACAAACAAACACATACAATTCTCTTTGATAGACAAACAATAAGCTGAGCAGTTATTAAATTGCATTCAGTGAGAAATCTCAACAGGTAACCAATTAGCACCACCACAATAACATGTTTACCTTTGAAACTTCCAGTTGGGAATGGTTCCTCTCACATCTCAGCAGGATATAGATTTGTGCTTGAGTACAGCTTCAGTGTGACATGGAGAAACTTAGAGAATTGTTTATTCATATTAAGTTCAACATTCTTAAAAATAAAGTAGGAAGGCAAGAACCTTTTGGATATGCTTGTCAGAGAGTGGGGAGTTAGACTGGATGATCTTCAAGGTGTACCCATCCGTGCTCTAATTCCCTGAGTGTCCACCTGCTTTGTGATTGTCCAGCTTCTGGCTTATTCCCTCCAGTGCTAGTGAATGACTGCCCAAAGAAGCTATTTCATTTTCAGAAAGCTTTGACCATGAAAAGCCCTTCCTTAGAGTGAATTTAATTTTTTCTCAATGGCTCTTATTATTATTCCTCATTTCCATAATATGTAGCATTGCATAGAAGCAGGAACTAATGCTCAGCTAGGCCAAGTACCTCTCGGTTTAGCAGCCCTTTGTCTTACAGCATGGGTTGAATCCCTGAAACATTTATCTAAATTATTTTTTCTTTACTCTTCTCACTTTTTATCAAGGCTTGGAAATTTTACCTTAATTGTCTGTTGCATCAACCCCTTTTAACCTATCTCCACTCTTACTCATTACTTGGCAAACTCACACATTACATATTTGGTGCAAAACCCAGAACTTACAAATATATACATTGTTGTTATGATTACTATTAAACACATCATATAATAGTTGTATTAGAACATAATAATATCATACTAATTGTTTTAATATTAATGATAATTATAATCACCATTGTTTGTATACTAATCCCATGGTCAAAAATAAACACAAATAGCTGCTTTATCTATAGCCTTAATCCTATGAAAAAATAGTGTTTTTTTCTTTTGTGTAATATATAACATTTTATGGCTATAACTTCATTTATTATTCTGTAAACTCAATAGGTTATTGTCTGTAAGAATGAAGAGATGGTAACAAGTTTGAGCTAATTATGAGATATAATTATCAAGACAGTAATTAATTGGATGTGGAGTGTGAAAAAGCAAGAAACACTCAGGTTATTTCCAGAGGCACTTGGGTGGGTTGTAGAGTCATTTGTGGAGAATAAGATGATTAGCGAGTCGGGGAGAAAATGAGTTAAGTGTTGTGTAATTGAACTAGAAGTAGAGCATCCATGTAGAGATGAGCAGTTGGAAATATGGATGAAGGGTATCAGAAAGAGGCCTATCTTTGTGGTGTGAATTCAGAATTAATAAGGATAAACATGAATAGGACTATGAATGAAGTCATAGGAATGAACAAGACTTTGCAATAAGCATACAGTAAGAAATAAAAGGAGGTTTGCAATAAATTCTGAGAAACCAAGCTTTATGATACAGGCAAAAAGCAAAAAAGTAATCTTTAAAAGAGTATACAAACAGTCAATTATCAGAAACCTTCTTTTCTAGTAAAATCATTTCCCTTAATGAATGACCCACATATGCACACACAAAAGAAGACACTATCATTCCCCAATATTAATTCATCCTATTCTCTATATGCCTAAGATTATCTTTGTACTCTCTTCTGCGTATTTAAATTATTTTCACTCTTCGAGATTCAGCTCAGGCCCTGTGAACTGTGCTGCTTCTTCCTATTAGCCCTTATTGATCACCTGCTTCCCTCAACAGCTTCTTCAGCACATTTACTGTCTGGATTGTAAAATTTGGTACCCATAGCTCCTCTTCCTTAACTATTTTAATCTTGTTTCCCAACTATTTTGGGAATCTCATATCTTTGATTTCTTTCTCTGTTGTACTGCAATGCAGGCACATCCTAGTAACTAAATATACAGATGACTGATGAGGGTGGGATGAAGGAAGAAGGAGGGGAATGTTGGCAGAAGATATTTATCGATTGATTCTCTACAATAAAGAAAACAGGGTAGCATATGAATTAACCAAAAGAATCACATAGTACCTGTGTTCGATATTTTATAATGACTGAACTGAGCAATCATGAAATCAATTTATTTTATGTGTATCCCCTGTGATGCAATATGACAAGGTAATAATTTATTGATCTGTGGATTAAAGGTACTCAAAATGCTTGCAGGATGATATAAGCTATTTCAGCCACTAAAATACTATGCCTGAGATATGACAAGCCTCGTTCAGCATTTTTGGTCCTAGAGGTTGTTGCATACCTGGCAATGAAATGCTCATTTTCTAATAAAATTCTCTTCCTATAATCATTTGATAGCATAAGACCATGACTCAACTCTGTCACTGTCTCTCTTGGTATGGTCAGAATGCATTTCAATGATCCACCTAAGGAGAGTAAGAAAATAGCATTTTCTAGCTTCCAAGTTGTTTTCCTTAATAACTTTTTAAACACCGCATATACAATGTTTTATTCATCTAAAGTCAGCAGTCATGTTTCCCATGACATTGTATCCACCCATCTATTCAAGAAAAATCCCAGAGAAGGGGTTTTTGGCAAGACTGCACATCTGCTCTCACAGAGTTGTATCTAACAGCGAGTTTACCACGACTAGTAGACGTACCACATCCTCACATAACTGACCATGTTAGTTTAAGTCTTCAAGATGTCTAGTCTTTTATTTACCCCTTTACTTCTTAAGAATAGTTTCCTGTGACCAAATAACCAAGAAATATTTTTTTCTCTTCTTTTGCTGATAGAAAACACATCCTTCTCTTCCTTCCCTGTGGTCCTATCAACCAAACCTACAAGTTTCTTCGCAACTAGGGCTCCAGCTCTGATTGCTCTAGAGATTCAAACCAAGTTATCTGCTGGGTATTTTCTTTAGGTGTCCTCTTGATACATGGAACTGAAACTTCCCTCAATGTCTGATCACACTGTTTGGAGTCCTGAATCTGTCCTCCTGTATCTGTCTTCTCAGTTGGTGATTCATGAAGCTACTGAAGTCAAAAACTTTAGAAACCATCTTGATTCTTTTTCGTCTTTTTGCTTCACTGTCTTTCTCTTGCATTTTAATTATTCACATGGTCTCATAAATACCCATTTGACTTTCTTCCATAGCCTTCGTCCTGTTAATAATATCTAGTGCCTTAACTCAGCCTCATCATCTCTTCATTTGAATACTGTGATAGCTGCTGCACTGATCTTTTGTTGTAGCCAGAGGCAGAGAAGGATTTTTCTTGTTCTCTCAGGCCCAGAGCCAAAGTCAAAAGGCATTCCATTTTACAAAATCAAAAAATCACTTGTAATCGAGGCCATCTACCAATTCCAGCTTTTTGCAAGATGCAAGGACAGAACCAGTTCTATTACAAAACACTGCCATGTCTTCTTCTAATTTGTAAGAAAAGAACTGTGATGGGACATAGGATAGAAGAGGGAGTTGTCTGTCTTTTTCAAAATGCACCCTTCCTCATAAAAGGCTTTGTGATGTGGTCTCAAAAGAATAAGCCATGAGACTGAAGATGTCCATAAAGAGCACACTGATATCATAGTTCCAGGATAGGTGCTCGCTTCGTGTTTTTGCTAATCTGAGATGGGTACCTGTGTGGAGGCAGTGAATGATGGGCATACGAAAGTGGAATAATGCAGCAGGGAAAGAAGAAGCCTCAACAGAGCCGGCTGAGCTCCCACCATTTGACCTGACAAGGACAAAGAAATGAGTTTCTCTTGATTCTCTTGCTTCAAGTAGATATCGGGTATGTTGTCTGGGCTGCGGCATCTTCAGAAGCAAGGGGCTGCAGGATAGAGGCTGTTGGGGACACTGGAACATGAGAAGTGCATCTCCTATGCCATGTAGCTACACATTGGTGAGACTCCACAGGCTCTTTCAAAAATCTTACACATGCATTCCTCAGGAGAGTCAAAACTATTTACTTATCACCCAGAAGATAAGAATGTTTGTTAGTTTTATCGGAGACCTAGAGACAATAAACCAAACAAGGGTACTTCTACCTCAACTAGTTAAGTGAGAGAAATGAACTCTTTTCTGTTTCCTTAGTCAAATACACCACTGCAGCTGTAGGAGGGATATCCTTGGGCTAGATAGTGCCCACCCCACAACACGGTTGTCATCTCCTCTATGAATCCTTCCCTCCCCTGATTCCTAAAGCCCCTCATCCAAGCTGCTTTGGCCTTCTCTAGGCATATTGCTTTTCAATTATCTGCTTATATGTGTCCCTCTGATGAAACTGAAAGCAATAAGGATTTGTTTTTTAAATTTAAGCATCTAGACAAATACATAACATTAAATAGGTGTTGGTAAGTTTCCTAGGACAGATTACTAACAGACAAATGCTCTTAGCCCCAACAAAAAGCCTCTTTGTGCACAAAAAATAATGAGATCCTACATTGTTTTGAACACCAGAATGATGTTAAAGTTTTAAAATTATGTTCAAATAATGCAGTCCACAGACGAAATGAAAGGGAACTAATAATTCTGAATATCCACTATAATTTCCCACATTTTACCAGGCCCTTTTTTGTTATTATTTTTCAAAAATTAGCATTCTCTTAGAGAACTGTAAATTTATTATTGAACTAGACTTATGTTGTTATAAAACAAATAGAGGCCTTGGAAAATTATTTTAAAAATGGGCTTCAAAGACCTGATCCACAATATTCCAGCTATGCAACACTGGGCTAACTTAAACTTCCTGAGTCTCAATTTTCCTTCATAAGTAAAATGATAAAACATGACTCTTATAGCAGAGCTGTAAGAATAAAAAGGGTTTATACAACACTGGCATCTAGTCAATGCTCAATAAATGACAGTCATTGGTAAACATAGTAGAGGTGAGTATCTAGTTTATCTAAATTAGGCTAACATATTGTAGAAGTGTTGAGATTTACAAAGTTATTCTCTCAGAAGGGGCAAAGGGGATAAATAGACAACTCATATTTTAAAAAATCCAATTGAAAAATCAACCCTACTTGTTTTCAAAGTAATGAAAAATTAATGAACTTTCAATTCTCACATATCAATATAGACACTGCTTTAAAAATTTATAATTCTCAATGTTGATAAGTTTATGGGAAGATAGTAATTCATATTCCAAGGAGATTACAGTGATACAACCTCCATGGATAATTAATTAATAAAAAATATTCATACTTTTGAATAGATTTAGATATTCTAAATTCTACTTATAAATATTACCATAAGTAAAGAATGGGTGACCTATACAGAATTAAGAATGTGGATAGTCACAGTGACATTACAAGAGAGAAAAAAAGTCAAATACACCTACATCTTCAGAAATAAGAAATTATTCAATGTATCCTAATGCATTCATACAGAGTAGTTCGCAAAAATAAAAAGTATGTATCAGAGGAATATTTAAGGTCAGGAAAATGACTACGTATTCTCATTTAAGAAGAGTCTTTTGTAACATCAACTGTGTAAAAAAGATGTCTCTGTGAATAGAAAAAGACTGAAGGAAAATTGTCAGTATCTGTTATCATGAGGTGGTATGGAATTGCTTTCAGACACCTCAGAATGTGGCGTGGGCCCTGTCTCTGCTCTGGTTGTTGAAGTGATCAGTGTTCTCCACTCACAAACACCAGTTGTTAGATTACTAGGTTCTAAAATCTGCTGTGTAACTGAATCCCACTGAGGAAGTTTTTCATGAAAACTACTCACAAACTCTAGTCCTAGATCTCCTAATCCAATCTCAAGAATTGAGAGCTGAAAATATGTCTTTTAAAAGTATACATTGTCTTAAAATTTTCAAAAGAAGTTAGGTAAAATGAGAAAACAATAACCACTTATCCTCACTACCCTCCTCATTCCATCACTCTCTCTCTCCCGGTTATAGCTATTAGTCTCAGTTCAACTCTACTGTATACAAATTAAACTATATATTCTTTTTTTAACATAGTTGGAATCATATATACTGCATTATGACTTGCTTTTATTATTTAATAATACATTGTAGATATTATTTATTATTTATCAAAGGTTTTCTAGATATCTTATGTTTTAAAGGTGAAATACATGCACATGGAACAGACCTTTAAAACAATACCAATGAATAGAAAGTAAAATAGTCTCACTGTTTTGTTTTTTTTTTGTTAGTTTAATAATTAGTATTATAACAATATAGTCTAGTTTTTGATGATTCAATTTTAAAAAGTTAACATTTACCTTCTTTTTTATTTTTTCTTGTCTATCTAGCTTATTCAAAAGTTTATAATAATATAATGTTCATAATTCATTCTGTAATTATAATTAGGATTCATTTGTATAGCTAATTCTAAAAGTTTCACATCATTAAAGGAATTTTTTTCTTTTTCTCCTTTAGTCTTGCTAGGATTTTATTGTTTTCTGTTTTTGGTAAAATTATGTTTTCTTATGGTTACTAAGATGCTACTACAGATAGCTAAAGTGTGTGCTTAGGTGCCATTTAAAACGGGAAGTCCTATAAATACCTCTATCAGTCATTCCAAGAAGAAAGGTCCTTCCTTGCTTACTAAATTTATATCTAATTAATTTAAGAGCCAATCTCATTTTCCAAATGAGGTAGTTGGTTCTTTCAAGTCAAAAAGAATAAAGAACATTTAAAATAGGCCACCCCAAAAGTGAAAGCTTTAATTCTTTTTTTTAATATATTAAACTGTGCCTGGGAAGATTGTTTCAATACTGCTTTATAATGGGAATTACTTTTTATTTGCCTGCAATCTTTGTTCTCCTGTTCTCTTGAAATAACCTAAAACATACCCCTCACGGAAAAATAAAGAGTATGGCTCTTTTTTTTGCTGGAGAAACCTCTGTGTTTGCCTGCTCTTTGCAAAGAATAATGACATTTAGCTAACGTGCGGTAAATGAACTGTGGACGGCAAACTTTCCCAGCTAGTATTCATCATTTGGTTGGTATGTGTGAATATTCAAAGCATGGCCAGGCAAGGTAGAAACCTCTGGGATGGTGGCATGGGCTTCTCATAATTTAAAATGAGATGGAGATAAGCAAATCCATTTCTCAGGGACCTTTATAGCTTAAGAGTGAATTATGTCTGTCCATAAAACAGAGAACCTGCTGTGTGATTTTTGTAAACAGCAATTTTGTTCGTAAAAACAACATAAACCTTTTATGCGCCTGATGCCCATTTCCTAACTGCTTTTTGTCAAATATGTCTTACCCACAAATGGATGCTAGGACAGGAAAGACATGCTCTATGCAAAGAGTGTTTCCCACTAGTTGCTATGATTAATCAAATAGGGCCATCTATCTAATAAAGTTACATCTCATGCAGATTCATGATGCCTGTGTCACAGCTGTATATGGCTGCTGCTCTTACGGCTGCTGCTGCCACACAGCATGTATTAGTCTCCTGTCTGTGGAATTCCTGTGTGCTTTGTATAATAGATATGGCAAGCCTAGGGACTTGCTAACACTTTTTTTTTTTTTACATTTTAGCATCTCCAAGTCAATGGTATCTGCAGGGGTCCATCCAGGGAGGAAGTAGCCATTCCTGTCTAGTCTGGAGATTAAATTGCAGCTCTTTTCTATGTGGTGGAATTAAAGGGGGGAAATGAAGGCTCTCTGAGCCTCAGATCTTACCAACATTAGATTGCAATCACTATAATGAGAATTATTGAACCAGCAAGGTAGCAGACTAGCTGTGTACATCTGGTCTGTTCATCTGTTTCTGGAGATTGAGCCTTGGATGGGGCCTCAACATAGAGATCTACATGGGTAGGACTGCCTAAAATCTGCTTTTCTTTGCACTTTGTTTGGTTGATCCACTCCTGTTTTCATTAGACAAAGACATTCTTTTAATAGTGTACAGTATCGGAAATATCATAACATTTAGATTGCAACTCGACCATTTTCTAGATGTGCAAGTTGCTTAACCAGTCTGAGTCCATACTGCTTGAGCTTTGTTGACATGCCCATCTTTTCACTCTCCTTTAGATCTCTACTTTGCTGGTCTTTTTTCCCAGGATGCCTTCCCTAATCCTGAAACATTAAATCAGCAGACCCTCCTTTATGGTGCTTTAAAATCGGTTCCTTATGCTTACTTTCACTATCTTGACTATTCTATACTATGTTATAGTTGCCAGTTACTTTTTTTGTCTTACCAGTGAGATGGGATGGTTCCCTTGACTCCTTTGCAGGATTCCCGAAGAAGTGGCTCACTTTCTAAGCCAGCAACTCTAAAACACCCTGTGGGAAGGGGAACAGTCAGGTGAGAAGGTAGGTGCAGGAGCCAGGGAAAGTGCTTTTGGGTGCAGGGAGAAACAAACCCTGTATCAAACCCATGGCAGCATCTAGTGATTGCCCACAATGCCTGGAGCCCCAGAGGGCATGTGTTATAGTGTGCTCCCTTAGCTTTGCCATATGTAGGTGGCTAAGTATTAACCAGCTCAGTGGAGGGTTAGGGTGACAGCCTTTTGTACCTGCCTTCTTGGCACCAAATTCTTGTTAGCATCCAAGAATAATCGTGTTGCACAAATAAACTAAAGAGTGGTGAATGTGGAAGATTTTATTGTGTAGTGGAAGTGGCTCTCAGCAGGATGGGAAGCTGGAAAAGGGATGGAGTGGGAAGATAGATGGCTGAACTCCTCTCTGACCACAGTCTCTGATGTTCAGCTGCTTCTTCTCTCCTCTCAATGTTCAGATGCTTCTTTTCTCCTTCTGTGCTGCACGATTCCGTTACTCTGCCCTCTGCCAGTGGAACCTGGGGTTTTTATGGGTTCCATAAAACCCATAAAATATGGAGGCCAGGGTGGTTTTGGAAAAGGCAACATTTGGGCAGAAAAACAGGAATGCATGTTCTCACTTACAGCCATGGATCCAAGCTTGAGGGTGGAGCC
Source organism: Cacajao melanocephalus (assembly GCA_963573385.1). Taxonomy (NCBI): domain Eukaryota; kingdom Metazoa; phylum Chordata; class Mammalia; order Primates; family Pitheciidae; genus Cacajao; species Cacajao melanocephalus. Next base: position 88,566 of record CAUYLG010021528.1, on the reverse strand, counting down.
AGCCATTTTCAGATATAGATATAGATATAGCTAGATAGATAGATAGATAGATAGATAGATAGATATATTTATATATTTTTATTGCACTTTAGGTTCTGGGGTACATGTGCAGAACATGAAGGATTGTTGCATAAGTGCCTACATGGCAATGTGGTTTGCTGCCTCCATTCCCCCGTCGCCTATATCTGGCATTTCTCCCCATGTTATCCCTCTCCAACCTTCCTACTATTCCCCCCTAACAGAACCCAGTGTGTGATCCTCTCCTCCCTGTGTCCATGTGTTCTCATTGTTCAACACCTGCCTATGAGTGAGAACCCAGTGGTGTTTGATTTTCTGTTCCTGTGTGAGTTTGCTGAGAATGATGGTTTCTAGGTTCATCCATGTTCCTACAAAGGACACAAACTCATCGTTTTTTATAGCTGCATAGTTTCCATGGTGTATAAGTGTCATATTTTCCTTGTCCAGTCTATCATCGCTGGGCACTTGGATTGGTTCCAGGTCTTTGCTTTTGTAATCAGTGCTACAATGAACATATGTGTGCATGTGTCTTTATAATAGAACAATTTATATACCTTTGGATATATACCCAGTAATGGGATTGCTGGGTCAAATAGAATTTCTGTTTCTAGGTCCTTGAGGAATCGCCACGCTGTCTTCCACAATGGTTGAACTAATTTACACTCCCACCAACAGTGTAAAAGTATTCCTATTCCTCCACATCCTCTCCAGCATATGTTGTCTCCAGATTTTTAATGATCGGCATTCTAACTGGCATGAGATGGTATCTCAATGTGACTGTGACTTGCATTTCTCTAATGACCAGTGATGATGAGCATTTTTTCATATGTTTTTTGGCCGCATAAACGTCTTCTTTTGAAAAGTGTTAATGCCACACATCTACAACCATCTCATCTTTGACAAACCTGACAAAAACAAGCAATGGGGAAAGGATTTCCTGTTTAATAAATGATGTTGGGAAAACTGGCTAGCCATGTGCAGAAAGCAGAAACTGGACCTCTTTCTGACACCTTACACTAAACTTAACTCCAGATGGATTAAAGACTTAAATATAAGACCTAATACCATAAAAACCCTAGAAGAAAATCTAGGCAAAACCATTCAGGACATAGGCATAGGCAAGGACTTCATGACTAAAACACCAAAAACAATGGCAACAAAAACCAAAATAGACAAATGGGATCTGATTAAACTCCAGGGCTTCTGTACAGCAAAAAAAACAATCATTAGAGTGAACCAGCAACCAACAGAATAGGAAAAAATTTTTGCAATCTACCCATCTGGCAAAGGGCTAATATCCAGAATCTACAAAGAACTAAAATAGATTTACAAGAAAAAAACAAACAAACCCATTCAAAAGTGAGCCAGCCATTTTCTTCCTAGTCTTTCCCTGCCTCCTGTCTGTATCACCAGTACTGTGGACCCTTTAAAATTAGGAGCTATGTCTTGGACATTATCTGAAACCTTGTACCTTGCAAAATAAAACACTGTGGTGATCAATGTAGGTTTGTTAAACAAGTGTGTGGGAAACATGAATATGTACCAAAACAGTCAAATGACTGGAAACTACTAAATTCTTTATTTTCCCCCTATATTGAATTGTACAAGGAGCCATTTCCATATTCTAGGTTTGTCTGGAAATCTGACCTCAGTTCTTCAAAGATGAGAGAAGGATCAAGATAGCCTTTCATACAGAAAACTCTGTGCTCTCATAGTCCAGACAAGCCAAAGAAGCTCCCATTGGTTTTAAATTTATCACAGATGCCACAGAGATGCCACTATCTAGGCTCTTGTACTCACACAGACCATGGAAAGATGTTGTGTTCCACTCTCCTCATGCTGGAAACATGAATAGTCTCTTAGTCCCAGTGTCCAAAACTCCCATGGGATCAATTTGCCTCAAGTTCCTACTCCTCTGGGGTGCTGTACACCAGTGATTCACAGAGAGCTCCTCTAGGAACCCATAACACTCAGTGTTCTCAGCTTATAGCAAACTGTCTCCCTACTAGTTGGGTTGCAACTCTTCCTTCTCAAATTGCCAGCAACTCTTAGACGCTGCCATGGGTTTGGTAAAGGATTGTTCCTGCCACACCCAAAAGCACTTTGTATCCAGCAATACAAAGCCCTGGAACATGTGGGGCATAGGGATAATTTGCCTTTAGAGTGGTTTATGGCATACAGAGATATTTATTCATTTTCTACCCTCACCCTGATAAGAGAATCCAGAGAGTCCTTGGGCAAAAGGAGGAAATGTGGGAAGATAACTTTTCCTTTGAATTGTAACAATGAGAAGGAAACAAAACTTAAATCTCAAAAAATTATTTTGCTATGGATAAATGGAATAATTTGTTACTCAATGAAATTGAAATTAAGTGCCCCATATCACAAAATTATCATGATGATTAAATATAATAGATATGTTCTCTTTTCACCTTTTCAAAGCATCTAGCACAGTACACGGCATTCTAATTGTGCACAATATGTGTTTGACCATGCTGCAACCTTCACCACGCTGCATTTGTATGCATTGTACCAGATACTTGACAGGTTCATCAAACACCAATTAATAAGCTCAAGGTCTCTGAAGCTTGTAGTTCTTCCTAGGTCTCAATTCCAATAATTTGCTACCTAATTTCTCTAAGTTTCTAGGATGTTTCTTTTAGAGCATTAATATTGTTACTATAGCATTGACAATCTGGTGGTATTGGACACAAATGCAGTGGCCACTGTTTAGCAGATCTTTGACAGCTTGGTCTTCAACTCCATATAGCCTTGAGTTCTCATTGCTTTTTAGAATTTTAATATTTGGCAACCCACTAACTTGTCTTAAATTTAATTTCCTTCCCTTTAAGATGAGAATAATGATAGTAATTACTTTATAGGGTAGTAATAATGATTGCATAAGACAATGAATGTATAGCTTTTAGTACATTATCATGCACATATTAAAGAAATATTAATGATTGTTAATAAAATAAAATGTCATTACCTTTATTATGAAGATAACCCAGTTAATTTGTGCATCACTTTATATGGTTCTGTCTTTTTCACTTATATAAGAGTACAACTGGCCAGGTGTGGTGGCTCATGCCTGTAATCACAGCACTTTGAGAGGCCTATGTGGGTGGATCACTTGAGGTCAGGAATTCAAGACTAGCCTGATCAACATGGTGAAACCCCATCTCTACTAAAAATACAAAGAATTAGCCAGGTGTGGTGACAGGTGCCTATAATCCCAAGAGAGTCACTTGCATCTGGGAGGAAGAGGTTGCATTAAGCCAAGATCTCACCACTGCACTCCAGCCTGGGTGACAGAAAAAAGAAGGAAGGAAAGAGAGAGAGAGAGAGAGGAAAAGAAAAGAAAAAAGAAAAAGGAGGGAGGGAAAGAGGGAGGGAGGAAAAAAGAAAAGAAAAGAAAAGAGGATTACAACTATCTGTCTACCTAGTTTGCCCAGGACGTAGGCACTGTCTGCCCACTGTGGGATAAAGTTGGTGCCCAGCAAGAAAGTTACCTTCTGTTCTTAAGAAATTTCTAGTAAATAAAAGGAAATAGTCATGTCATAATAATATATTGAGATAACGATCATTTATTTGTTACTTTAAGAAACATTTATTGAGTGATAGCTCTCTGGCAAGTAGGGTTCTAGGCCGGAGTGAGGCCCAACTTTGAGAATACAGAACAAGAAAGACCTTAGAACATGAACTAATAAGGAAAGGCTTCGCAGGATAGGAATCTTTGATCTGAATCTTGAAAAATTTATAGTCTGTAAAGAGGATGGGAAGTGAGTTCTAGATAAAGAGAAAAAAAGTAAAAATGCAAAGACAGAAAGACTGTGGTGAATACAAGTAGCCCAGAGTGGTGGGAGTTGCAAAAGATGAGCAGGAAGATATCTGTGGAACTAGATAATTAAAAGGTTGATAAGATCCCAGGGAGGATGAGCTTTATTGTAAAACAAAGGAGGGCCCCTCAAAGATACCCATGACTTAGGAATTTTTCTCATTTCAAAGAAATGTGCTCTAATATTCTTCTAAGGATTTAGAATATTAGAGCACATTCTTTTTTTTTTTTTTTCCTTCAAGCTATCCGCATGGCAGTAACTATGCAGTGTTTGATAGAGCAACAGAGACTAAGCCTGTTGAAGCTGAGAGTCATGGATAGTGTAACAGAAATTAGTAACTCGTTCTCTGTGCTATAGGGGGTTACGATTGGTTCAAACCTATGAAGACATCTGAATGATTTCCATGTCACAAAATATAATTTGAAACAAATGAAGGAAAGTTATATGTTAAGCGCCTACTACATAAAAGGCGTTATAGGTACTGTATACTTATTTTTATCACTTAATCCCCAATCATCCTCAGAGTGTGATATAATGTTGTCTTAAGGACTCCGATGATAGCAAGCAAACTGAAAAACTGGTATTTTCCTGGAACCACTCAGAAAACAGAAAGGGAAACCACAGGTAAATCTAGGCCTGTCTGGATCCAGTATTCATCCTCTTCCTTTCCACCACCAAATCTCTCTATAGCAAATGGCGTGAACGTTCCCAGCAAGTGCCTTTGTTATCTTTCCACTGGAAATTCCTCTGATTTTAGGGAGAAAAGTTGATAAAGACTGAGGAAGAAAATGGTGTGGCAAAGAGGTGTGGATGAAGACACATGCCTCTGGAGAGGTAGAATTAGTTCAACCGTTGTGTAACACAGTGTGGTGATTCCTCGAAGATCTAGAGGCAGCAATATCATTTGAACCAGCAATCCCCTTACTGGATATATACCCAAAGGAATGTAAATAATTGTATTATAAAGATACATGCATGTGTATGTTCACTGCAGCACTATTCACAATAGCAAAGACACAATATCAATCCAAATGCCTAGCAATAATGGACTAGATAAAGTATAAATAAACACCATGGAATACCATGCAGCTATAAAAAGGAAGAAAATCATTTCCTTTGCAAGGACATGAATGGAGTTGGAAGCCATTATCTTCAGTAAACTAACACACGAACAAAAAAAAAAAAAAATCAAACACTGCCTGTTCTCACTTATAAGTGGGAGCTGAACAAAATAACACATGGCCACATGGGTTGGGGGAGCACCAAACACTGTGGTCTGTTTGCGGGGGTGAGGGAGAAAATGAGGAAGAATAGCTAATGCATGCTGGGCTTAATACAAAGGTGATAGATTAATCTGTGCAGCAAACCACCACGGCACATGTTTACCTATGTAACAAACCTGCACATCCTACACACGTACCCTAGAACTTAAAAAATGAAGGAGAAAAAATAAAGCAAACTAACAAAGTAAAGCAAACAAAGAGAGAAAAAGAAATTATCTCTGTATAAGCTCTTCAGGTACACTGTGACTATTGCAAAGATTACCTGCCAGACACCATTGCAGACTCACCAAGGAATGATAAATATATAATGTTTGGGTTTAAGGGGAGCAGAATGGCACAGACCAAGCAGGTTGCTGTATCTGAGTCTCATTGTTGGTTATGAGGGGCATACAATTGAATAAACAGTTCTCATTACCCAGAAGAAGACAACACTCAGAGTGTGTCCAAGCAATGACTTAAAATAAATTTCCTTAAAGCTTAAACAAGGGCCAGAAAAGATGTATTAATTAACCCTCTTAACTGATTTTGTTATGAAGGTGTGAAATAAATAAATCAAAATTAAATAATATCTCTTGAATCTGATTTAATTTTAGAGCTATACAGAGGGCTGAGAATCGAAAATTATATAACAGGAATTTACATGTTTTCTTGCTTTCAAAGGACTGTTTTTCCCGTTCCCACAAAATACTGTTTCTGTGGCTTTCCTGAGCTTTGTCAGTATCTATTTGCTATTAAGAAGCTTCATTTTTCACGTGAGAGGTTCTGTCATTTTTTATTTTCATCAGGTATCGTTTCGGACTCCCACTTGACGTGGGCACTTTGTCCCATTTCTTCAAAGCAGCTTAAGTGGAGGCCCAGCCTGCCATTGCATGGTCATTTTTCTTGATTGCTGGCAGACTGGATTAAACTGAAAGCAAGAGGTACTTTAGTTAGCCTTAATTAGGGCCTGAAGTACATATGTTGTGTTCCAGATGAGACAACTTGATGAAAAATGCAGCAGGTAGTCATTAGAAAACAAGTAAATAAGGCATTGTTAGAGGTGGGGGATGGGGGAAGGTGGGGAAACAGTTGGGAAACAGATTTCCTTTGTTTTCATCAACTTGAAAGAGGCAAATAATTATCCTGAAGAATTTGTGAACCTTATCTGCAGTTTCTAACAGCTACTTGTGACTTGTCTAGTTTTGTTTACAGGTTAAAAAAAAATGTTCATGAATAATCACTTTTTTTTCCTTTTTCAAACTATAACAAATCGTGGCAGTGTTTATTTTGTAAATCTGGATGTCTTATAAAATAATTATAGCCACCATTTATTCGGCACTTAATATGTGCCAAGCTGTGTTTTACAATGGGACTTTACAACATTTTCTCATAAATACATTGCAGGAGATCAATATTTTTATAGAATTTTGCTCCTTAGTTCAGCTAAAACTGAGTTCTTGTTACACAACTAGGAAAATTTAGGCACCTGGACACATTGACAGGTGAGTAGCACAGGATTCTTTTGGATGAAAAGAGGAAAAATACCTCAGCAAAGTGAGAAGGGTCCTGCTAACAGGCCCCCCACCTCACAGATTGTACCCCCAGGCCACCATCAGGAGCCGAAGAGGCCAGGGTCCTCCCCCTCCCCGTGGTTCCACCCTGCTCCCTCAGTGCACCTGTGAGCATGCTCAGACAAAGCCCTGGTCAGGTTCCTTCAGCTGCACAAAAGAATCTGATGTAGACACTTGTGAGGCAGGTCAAGAGATTCTCCGAGGGCCCCTTTTTATCTGTGTAGGCATTTGGCTGTCTCATTCCTTCCTCTAAAGAAGTCCACTAACGGCCATTAGAAAAAGGATAAGGTTAAGGATAAAGACCACTCTTAACTCCTTCCTGCTGACAAGAAGTCCTGTTTTGGGAAAACAGAAGTCACATCTCCCTCACAGGCCTATCTAAGGGTCCCCAGCAAAGGGGGCCATTGTCCAAGGCTCCAGATGCATGACCATTTGGAGTTTGATGACCTAAAGGCAAGAAGAGACAAACCAAGTTATTAGAAAACATGTATCAAAATGAAAGAAGTGGAGGGTAAGGACAGCTCAAAATTCCCAAGACTTTCTACCAGTTTGCACAGAGAGAGGGAGACCAAAAACCTCCACTGGTTAAAAAAAACCTTTTACCCTTTTGCTGGCTTGTCAGGCTTCTGGGTTCCCTTCCCCCAAGCCCAATCCTAAGCCAACTGTTGAAGGTTTGGCAAATTAACTCTTCCTGGTTCAGAGCATGCATCTGAGGGGGGTGTCCCATAGTACAAAAACACAATTACTTATCAGTGAAGAGAGGGCACCGGAGGAAAACGGGAAAAAAGAAGGGTTTTTTTTTTTTTTCCAGAGGAGTCCCAGGAGTTCAGGATGCATTCAAAAGGGGTACAGACAAGATGAATGACTACTCATTTAGAAACAGGGGAGCAACCATCCCTGTTTCCTTTCTCTTCCTAGCAAATACCTGGGGTACGGGAGGGAGGGAAAGTGAGGCATTCTTTCTTTCCTCTGTCCTTGTATCCCTGAGTCCTGGCAACCGCAATAGGATGCCACACATTGGTGTCAAAGCAGCTTTCACCCATGTTAACAAGGGGGTACAAGAGGTGAGAATATCCTGTCTTACTCACATACACCCCATCTCCCCTGCTGTCAGTAGCCTTTGAATTCCATAGACCTCATTTATGCCGTGGATACTAGCATGACCTTTATCCACGAAATGGGAAGCTTAGCTTAATCGGCAGGAATTAGTCATGCTCAAATGTGCTGTGCCTTTTAACTGCCATTATCGTCTGCCACTGCATCCATCAGATCTAGTTTTTTTTTTAATAGCTAGGGCTTTGACGTGAAGCTTGGAATTGAGTTTGGGACAAAAATGTGTCTTGCCAGGCAGGTGGGGTGTGGGGTGCTGCATGGACTCCTAATCATAAGCTGAATGCTAAGGTGAAGCTGTGGAATTGAGTCCTCCGTCAACAAGGGAGAGAAAAGAATGTCTTGAGACATGCCCAGATAATTTGTGCCTGTAGTTATGCTTGCTAAGATTTGGGAGCATGGGGCTTGGCTTTGGTTAGTCCCTGTTGTCTTACTTTCCCAAAAAGGAAACCTCTGGGTGATGATCATCCTATTTATTCCCATCACCTGGTAGAATTGGCAGGATAATTGCTCAGAACTAGAATATCGATCCAGATTTTTACATTACCCATCCTCTTTTGTTTTGTCTTAGCCACAGCTGGAGATTGCTGGTTGGTTCACAGGAATAAGCAAGATTAGTCTAAAATGTAGACAAAAGTTAACTAATGAATCTAGAATCTAATGATGATAAGTTTTAAAACCTAATTTCTCTCTAGTCCTCATTTCTGTTAAAGACAAACCATGATAGGGCTGCGTTCTTTGCAAAATAGGTTTTAGTCTTATACTTGGCCTGATTATTTGCTTAAAGTGCGGCAAGAATAATTATTTCTACATAGGCCTTTTAGATTGGCTTTGATGGAACCCTGTTCTACAAGGAATCAATGTGGGGAATCGATCAGATGGCAGGAAAAACTATAGAGAAAGGATGCAAACCTTCTGAAAGGTCAGAGGGTTTTGCGGAGTCCAGGGGTAGGAACAGGTGAAGGCAGCTGTTCTATAACCCTGAGGCAGAGGGCAAGGAGAAACAAGAGGTGTAGGGGAATTTATCTTAAACAGGCTTGATTACTTATGTTGACCTGGAACTGACCTTTGATTACCCACGCGCAACGTTCCCTGGAAGGAGAACTATAAATGTTAATTACCTACAAATTACCTACAGGTTGTATGGGCTCCAGGTTTTCGGCATTGTGCCTGCCCTGAATAAAAGCAAGCAGCTCCAGCTTCTCGGGGCTGCTGTCTGGCTGCTAGAGCTAGGCAGTCGCATAGCTGCTCTTTCTGCGTATCTGTGTCTGAGTACCCATTTCATCCTTCGGTCAGGGTCTGTGGGACAGACCCAGCGAATCTCAGGTAAGACCTTTTAAAGCTGAGCCCAGCCATGGGTTTGCACCCTTAAATACCTGTGAGTTGGGTAAACTCCTCACTTCTTGAGGTCCCAAGAATGTGTGGTTTTATAGATCAAAAACAAACATTTAGAGAAACTGAGTGTCTTGCTCTAAGTTGCCAAGCTAACAGCATAACTCATGTTTCAGCCTAGGTCTTGCATTTTGTTTCGGTTGCTCGAGACCCCAGAAATGTCAGAGGAAACTAGTTGTGGGTGCTGGGACTGGGAGTATCTCTACTATTCACAGATTTCTTATTTTCAATTATTTTTTTTCTATAAGAATTTGTAATAGGCGACTGCAATCCTAAAACTTTGGAAGGCAGAGGTGGGTGGATCACCTGAGGTTAGGAGTTTAAGACCAGCCTGGCCAACGTGGTGAAACTCCATCTCTACTAAAAATACAAAAATTAGCTGGATGTGGTAGCACACACCTGTGATCTCAGCTACTCGGGAGGCTGAGGCAAGAGAGTTTCTTGAACCCAGGAGGTGGATGTTGCAGTGAGCTGAGATCACGCCACTGCACTCCAGCCTGGGTGACAGAGTGAGACATTGTCTAAAAAAAAAAAAGTTGTAATAGGTACTGACAGTCAGTAGTTATTTGGGAAATATGCCACATTTAACAGTTCCTAAGTAGCTGAACAAGTGAAGCAAAGAAAGTTTCAGGAGTTTTTAATGTAATCATCTAATAGCAGTGTCTATGAGCAAAGAAAGTTTGCTAGTGAAGCAAAGAAAGTTTCAGGAGTTTTTAATATAACTCATCTAATAGCAGTGTCTGTGAGCTTCCCCTACTGACTCAGACCTCTCATGAACTAGGACGTTCATGGTTGCATCAAAATAGCAGAATCATTAAGAAGCATCGTAATGCTTCTTAATGATTCTGCTATTTTGGGTAGGTGGATGTATGTTTAAATATTTGTATATACAATCATGAATCACTTAAACATTGGAATATATTATGAGAAATGTATTATTTGATTATTGCATTGGGCTGCAAATGTCATAGAGTATACATACACAAGCCTAAATGATTAGGTTTAGCCTAGTATACACCTAGGCTATATGGGATAGCCTGTAGGCTACAAACCTACAAAGCATATTACTGTCCTGAATACTGTAGGCAATTATAACATAATGGCAAGTATTTGTGTATGCAAACACAGAAAAGGTACAATAAAATTGTCTTATAATCTTATGGGCCACCATCTTGCATCAAATCCATCCTTGACCAAAATGTCATTATACAGTGCATGACTATATCAATCTGCATCTATAGATACAGATGTGTGTATGTATGTATATCTGTGTATGCATGTGTCTATGTACTCATACATAGCTCTATCCTCATGTCTATATGCGTGTATGCATATGTATATATACTTTCACACACACATACAGTCATACTAATACATATAACAGATACCTTATAGGTATTTGAAATATGCACTTGTGGAATCACCCTAGGTCTTGCATTTTGTTACACAATGTATGCGGTGCCACCGTCTTCTTATTGGGACATAAAGTCGATATGGTTGACAATTCAGAATAGAATATGTACATGAAGTGATGTAAGCAGAAACAATTAAAAACTTCAAAGCTGAACTGGAACTTCTAGATCTCTTACCACCTCCAAACTCCAATGTGAATGTTGGGGGTATTCTGCAAAAGAAATTTGTCAATGTCCTCCATCACGGAGCAGAATATGCACTTGGCCCATGAATCGAGCTGAATGAAGAAATGCAATAGAAAGTAGAGATTCTGTAGGCCCAGCTGTTGCCTCATAACACCAAGGTAAATCTGCTAGCAAATAGCTCATAGGTATGTGAACTGCACCAGGACCTGGTGACCTGCACTGACCTTCTAAGGATACAAAGAAGATGCTTGCTGCTTCTCTCCTTTCTTTCTGCTCTCATGCAAAATGTGTCCAAACTAAGCAGGAACCATGCATGGAAGGAGAGAATTCTGGAAAGTACAGTTCTAGCTTAGCTAAGCTGACATAATGTGAACCCTCTATGCCATTGTTAATGGCAACATCAATTTTTATAGCCATTATGTAATATAACTGTATTGTATTCCAAAGATTCTAAATCAATGATAGGAATTGAAAAGCTGTGTTTTTACAAACATCTCTAATGGTGCTCATGCTAATCCAGGCTGGGGATCCAGAGCTACGCAGGGTGACCTTGAGAATCCATATCCCATACAGTAAAGTTACCCATTCTTATAGCCTCAGTACTTAGCATTTTGCCTGGATATATAAGCATTCTGAGAAATAAGTAACAAAATAAATATATTATACATGTTCGCCATTTCTGATGTTTAGAATTTTTACTGCTCAGGATCTTTACAAGTCAGTCAATGTTCTTAACTTCCATATGCAAAATATTTGGCCATGGTAGGTAGGCAATGCTTTGATTTTTTTTTTTAAAAAACATCAAAGCAAATAATTATACAAAATAACTTTAAAAACCCTTCCCTATGATGTGCAGATTCCTAGAATTGGGAATAGAATATCCGATAGTTCACTGTGCTGCATAAGAATTTCTAATGTGCATTTGTCCGTAATGAAGAATTTTAATTGCTCTTAGAGAGCAAGCACGTGGCCTCCCGGGGTAGAGCATGGATTTGAAGTCACTTAAACTTGGAGCTGCACACAGCCTCTCTCACTTACTGGCTGTTGACCTGAAGCAGTTATTCTGTTCTGAGCTCTTCTTTGCTTGTTTGAGATTCAGATGGAGACAATTATATGTATTTACCTCCAAGGATTATTGTGATGATTATAGCAAACAATGTATAAGCAAACTCTTGTAGCAATTTTGACACCTTCTGGAAACAGAAAATGTTGGCTACTTATCTTCTATCACAGTGATTTGGTTCTTAATAATTATAATGATTATTTAATGACTGGTTGAGAACACATGGCTGAAGGAGTAAACAATGATATCAGAATACCCAAAGTGTGTACAGTCAGCCTTTTTCACAAAATTTGTTGTATTAACTCAGAAAATATTATGAAGTGAATAAAAAATGACATATAAAGTCTAAAAAAACTGATGTGGATCCCAGCTCTATCAGATGCTCAGTATCTGGCCTTGACTACATTATTTACCTTCATTTAAGCCTATATTCCATGGTGAATATGGCTTAATAATGTGGCACATATAGAATGATTTTAAGTATTATGTAAATTAAGATGCAAAATATATAATTAAATACATGGAACATTGTGAGTACTTTTGTCTTTTCTTTTTTAAAGTATTATACATGTAGCATTAACATGTTGGCAAGTTAATAATTGCTTTTAAAATTGAGAAGCCATAAATCAAGATATGGAGTCCTCATTCGCAGATAAATATGTGGACAGGTTAATAATGGCAGGCTAAAATGTATTTGAAAAATTATGCCTCTAAAGATTAAAGATTGAATAAAGACCATTACCATCTATTTGTAAGACTTCATTAGATAATAAACTGGTAAAACAAATAGCACTTTGGGAGACGTGGATGGAGGTTGCGTATAATGCCAAAGTATATGTAAAGTCAGTAAACAGGAACAAAAGCTAACTTTATCCTAGTTAATGGGTGTGTTTGGGACTGGGACAAGGAAGCACCTTGTATATGGAATGTGCATTCTGTGAACACAAATGATATGTTTGACCCTGAGATAGGCAGGTTTAGATGCTTTGAAGATGTGCAAGATGAAGTTTGTCCATTTAGGGTACTAGAGTTCAATGTGCAATTGATAATTCCAAAGCTATGTAAAAAGTGGTGAGATCCAGGTATACGTAGTTTAAACTTCATGTCATTGATAATACATGTCTTTATTATACTATGGTTCCAGTATTAAGAAATTGAAATATGATGAGCAGTTTGGTTTTTCCTCTCAAGGAGATTATAATATTGTTGAAGTCCAAATATTGACAATTCTAAGTGAAAAGAGAAAATGTTTTAAGAAGAGTTCAGATCAAGAACCTTAAAAGAAGGTAGAAAACATTTCCTATTTAGGGTCATTCAGATTATCTTCTTATGAAAGAAATTGAGGAATGGCTTAAAGGAAGAAATGAGACTTGAGCTCATTCTGAAAAGATTGAGATAATTTTTGACAGGTGAAGAATAGAGTAAGAGACTAAGAAGTGGCTAGGTGGTAAAAGTGGAGAGAACACATGTTAGATTGGAGCATAGAAGCTGAATTATTTGGTGCATATATTAAGTTGAACTGTAGGAAACTGTCATTGTGGTGGACAAAGATGGTCTAATTTTGGTAATTTCATATGGCTCAACCTAATATAAAATATATACATCTCAACTGGTTTACCATGAATGTGTGTTACGAGAAGCGTAGTGTTTTTATGCATTTAAAGTTCTCTTTTTACTCTTTGTATTGGTATACTCTGAAGTGATTCAAAGAGTTCCAGCTTCAAAGTCAGACAGGCAATAGATTTGAATCCTGATTCTATAAATTACCTTGGTCAAATCACTTAATGCCCCTAAACTCAGTTTACTTAATTACAAAATGGGAATCCGGGTACTAATTTGACAATCTGTGGAGGTTAAATGAGATAACCACATGTAAAATTTCTACCTATCTCTAATATGAAATAGATCTTAAGAAAATGTTAGCTATAGCATTGTAGCAGAAGTTTCACTCTTAATTGAAAAAGTTTTTGACAGAAAAATTGAACAAGTCCCTAGGAAAACATCTGTAGTGCTTTCTCTTGCCGATTTCTTTTCTTCCCATCCTCCCCAGCCCTGATGCATCCCCACCAGTAGGCTCTCTCTCCACCAGCTGTTTGGGGATTTTAGATGCCAGGGAGCCCTGTTGCTCACATATGTTTGAATTGCTTCCTTTCTATTTAACCTTCTTGCTAGAAAATTAACAAGTTCAACTTCCTCCTTTAAGTTGCCAAGCATTTTACCCTTGGAATTGACTGTTGTAAATGTGCATGGGTAGTGGTTGATTGCTTCTTTGGCACAGTCATTATTTATGCAATTATTTGTAGTACACACATTAACAATTCATTTTCCGTTGCAACTGTAGAAATAACTCATGAAGGTGAGTAGAAACCACCTGGGATTTTCATAACATTTTTCTTTCCAAGTTGTGCAATTATGTACTACAAATGAGATTAGTGTTTGGGGAAGAGAGAGATGCCTGCGCCTTCAGCGCAGCACAATCTAGAAAGTTTAACTTTGCTGTTTGTCTTAAGACTTTATAGTTAGTAAGCCCTTTCATGCACATACTGTGTTTCGGCATACACAGGGCTTTCTTATGTATTACTTTATTTGAGGTATCAAATTGAAATAACAATTTAGATATAAGGAGAATGACTGATAAAAATTTCACTTTCCAGATAAGTAAATGGGAACTCAGCAAATGAAATGGTTTGCTTAAGGCAACATTGCTAGTAAATAGTGGAACCTTTATTCTAGAATATTCTTTCACATAAAATAATCCTTTCTCATGACTCACAACTTTAGATATGCATATATAGAGAGATTATCTATATCTCTGTATATACAAATATGTAATACATAGAGCCCATAAATGCATGCCATCCAGTCTGAGTATCTTATTTTGTTGTTTAATTCTGTTTCAGTTCAGGTCAGGGCCTCTTTCAATGAGAAATATGTAGCTGATATGTCTGTGTTTATTACCTGTGTTCATAAGCAGAGTTGAAGCTTTTCAATTTGGCTGTTTTTCATACTGGAGTGAGGTAACCAGACGATTGAGTGTATCATAACTTTAAGGAAATGTTTGGGGGGCAAAACAAGTTGTTTGTAGGCAAAAATGGAAACTGTCTGTTTTCTAGGTATCTTTCTTTACCTCTTGTTACAGTTTCTTAGACTCTCTCTCTACTACCAGATGATATATAGCCTGACTTTAGTCAAAGTCTTACTTTTTGTTCCAATTGGTTGTAGCTTCTATTTGAACCATCAACCAAAGTTATGCCTAATCAATCCTTCCTCTTTTCCTCATCAAAACTTAACTATGAAAACTAAGATGTGGTCTGGCCACTTTTGAGTTGTTACCATTCATCATAGCAATCTTTATTTGCTATTAGAATCTGGAGATACTTTTTCCAAATATTCGTTTGGAATTCCACAATAATCACTGTGGTTAAGACTTCTTAGAATTTTTGGTATCTGAAATTTCTATCATCTACCTATTTTTAGGTTCCAGGCTAAGAAGGCTATGTTTTTAAGGGCTGTATTCTTAAAAGCCAGATGAGAAATAAAGTGTTAGTGACATTAGTAAAGTTTGCAACTACATAAGGTTTATTTTTGGAAGGCTAAGTAGGATTTTCTCATTTTGCTTATTTGAATCTAATAGATCTGAGATAGGGTATACACTTAAATCCACTTTTCAGTGATAATTATGTTAGCAAACATTTACTGAGAGCATTCTATGGACCAGACACTGTTCATACCACTTCATATTTATTAATTTGTTTAATCTACATAGCAACACTACCAGATAGCCATAATTGAGACAGGTATCGCCAGGCTATTAAGCTTACCTATTTGCAAATTGAAGAGATTGGTGAGCACTAGTGTGGTCATACAAGAAGAAGGCAAGTCCTGTCTTGGGTTTGTTTATCTCAGGGGAGAGAAAAGGTATAAGAAAGCCCACTATGTCTGGATGCAGAGATATTACTTATTGTCAAGTCCTTGCAAGGCAACATAATCAGCTCCCCTAATAAAAGGAGACTTGTGAATATTTCAATTTCAGACAAATATAGATAGCAACACTTTCACTTATGGTTGCTGGACAGACATGAACTAGCAAGACAAGAGTCAGGAGAGGCCCACTGCAAAGGACTGTCAAGAAGGCAAATATTTTTTAAAAAATGGGTCCCTCCATTAAAAGCTCGTGATTTTTACAATTAGGTAATTTAGTGGGTACTCCTAGGAAAAAAAACAAAGTTTTGAGTGTTCAGTTACAAGACTACTAGCCATTGTGATCAGTTAGCAGAGAAAGTGGTTAGAGACAGCGGCATGGTCCTAGTGGACCTCACCACTTTGTTTCATTTCCAGCATACTGCTTGGAGATGAGAAGGTCCCCTTTTATCATAGATGAGGACCATGAATCTGGAGAAGGCTGTCCACCTGTTAACTTAAGCCCTGGCTTTATCATGAAAAAGCATGGAATTAGATAAAGTAAATCCTGTCTTCAAGAAGAAAATCGATGCAACCAGAATGCTGCCTTTTTAAAGAAGCCCCACTTTATGTAAAAGAAAATGAAGAAGTGGCTCAGACGTTTATCTCAGTGTAGTGCACTAAATTACCTCCAAAATTTCTAAAACAGCTGGTTGGTTATAATATAATTTACCTAGTTTTGTTAAGCTAAGGTCTAAAGTCAAGGCAAACTGGGTTTTCCAACAGTGATTCTTAGTTTCAAAATTCACCATTAATTAGTTTCCTGATACCAAAAGTACAGAAAGATAATAACTTTTTTACATGTATGTAGATCTCTCTATATTTAAAATAAAAATCATAAACTCTAAGTCTCTATGAATTTCATAAACTCTAAGTCTCTATGAATTATGTATATTTACAAGATTTATTTTGTTGTAGAAAGCATTAATGTGTGGCTAGCTTAGAAAATAGTGATAATTCACAAGTTGTAGCTATTATTAGTTACAACCAATATAAATAAACTTAAATAAATTTGCCAAACATTATTTTTTTGCTGAATACAATTGTTTTTATTATACAATACCTACAACATCTAGGGCTTGAAATAGTTATTACTAATGTTGTTTCCATGCTGTTCTTTTTATAACAACTTTGGGGGAAAAAATAGTTCCTCTAACAATGGCTGAGTCTGAGTGAAATAGAAAGTTCAATTTCTTCCACAAATGTTCTAGACGATTTTTAGCTTTCCAGAACTAGCTCTAAAAAAACAAAAAATACTTAAAGTGTAGAGGCTTATCTGTAATCTCCTGAGTGGCCTCTTTCTAAGTCATTTTTTTAAAAATTAAGGGGTAGTAAACAATTTTTGTTTTATTCTTTCTAATTTTTCTTTTAGCAAAAGAAAAATTTTACATGAAGTGTATTCACATAAAAGTATAAAAGCCAAAAAAGCAGTATTTTAAGATGTATTTATTCCCAAATTTTACATCACTAAATTTGAATTTGTCTTAGTAATGCAGGCATGTCATAGTTAAATTGACAGGATTTTTTTCTAGAGAAAAATAATGGTTCCTCTTATGACATCTAAGACTTGTTGAAATATGCTAACATTCTAACATTTCTAGGGATAGTTCCAAAAATTAGAGTATGTTATTGAGAAAATATTTTAACCCAAACGAAAAAATTTGTATTTGCTATTTATTGCATGGTCTGTCATAGGTTCATTTCATCAGCAATCATACATTCAATATCTTCTAAGTCACTATCAGGCAAAATACACACACGTTTATGGGTAGTTATTATCCTTAGAGGCTTACAGCCTTGAAGGAGAGTTGGACAGATAATTACAATAAATTGTAATAAACTAGCTTCAAAGGCTATAGGAAGAGAATGAGGAAGTTATGCTTTGAAATGATCTACTGACTTAATGTTCCTACAATTTTTCAACTTTGGTATTTAGTTGAGTGTAATCCAGAGGGTTAGTAGTTGTTTTTAAAAAATTATACACCTGGTAGGAATACAGTTAGTCAATTTCATTTACATTTAAATGAAAATTGCTAATATTTCCAGGAAAAAAAAAATCCGTTGAAAGCTATACAGCCTGCTAATTGTGCTCTCTTTTCAAGTTGCTCTTGTTTTTTTTTTTCATTACCAAGGTCACTTAAGATTCACTACCTATGGCTCAACAAATCAGGAGTATATAATGAAAATAGAAAATAAGTGAAACTGTAATCAATTGTAGCATTTAGGGCATGCTCTTGGTTTTTTTAATTCATTACTTAAGGAGTGCTCACTATTGAATTATAGTACTAGTCAGGTTGCCGAGATGGTTCATTAAAGTCCAAATTTTATTATGTATTACATGCTTTATGCTTTTCACACAAACTTATTACACTGCTCAGAGAAGGTGATCTCTGAAAGCACATTAGACTAATGTTCCTGAAACACTGGCTAATGTAAGTTTTATTGGATTGTGGTAACCAGAAAAGGTCACCTAATGATTTGTTCTGATAATGATTTACCAAAAGGATAATATAATTAATAAGTTGTTGTTAAATGTTTGACCTTGAAATACCTTGTCATTTGTTGAGATGTATAAATATTATATTAATACAGAGAAAGAACAGAGAATCAAACAATAATGTTTTTCCAAATTTTACCTAGATTAGATAGGTATAATGATAACAGCTAACATTTACTGAGTGCTTACTATGTCCCAAGGACTATGCTAATAAGCATTTTAATTCATCAACATGTTTTATCCCCACAGAAACTCTAGATTATTATTATCCTTCTGATTTTTAGATGAAGAAGTAGGGGTTTGGATAGGGCAAGTAATTTATCCAAAGTCATTCAGCTACTTAGGCAAAGTCCAAGTTTAAACCAAGTTATTTCTGAATACATAGTTCTCCCACTACATTGAATATCTGGATTCTTCAGAGGAAGTAATCACTTGTGAATTCAAATACTACTGATGAGGTTTGAATTATTCTCTCCTTCCAGCAATTTAAGAAGTTAGTAAATTATATTTTGAAGTAGTGACATTATAAATTAAGATTTTTGAAGTCAACTATGCCAGTTCACATCCCAGTTCTACAACTTGCTGCCACATAGCTCTGAACCAGTTGTTTAACCTCATCAAGCTTCATATCCCCCTTTGGTAAGTATGATGCCTATCTAAGTCTTGTTTGATGATAAGAAAATACCTAAATATGCTTATGAGAAGAATTTTTGTCAGTCTATTCATTTGGAGGTTGAAAGGAGTTCATTCAATGCAGTTTCCACATGCAGTGTTAAAAAATAGGAGTGAAAGCTTATACTTTGAAATTTCAAACCCCCCCATTCACTTGTCTGTCTATTTATAGATAGATCCATTTCCTAGGTAAATTAAATTTGTCTTTATTATTCAAACATATCAAGAAAAAACGCTACTCTGTTGATCTCAAAAATAATATAGATAATACCTTATCAACAGGAACTTATTTTCAAGCAAGAATTTGAACATCCTGCATAATTTATGTCTTGCAACATTAGTTTCATCAGTAAGCACATGCACACATATAGCATGCTTCCTTTCTGCCTTAGATTCAGTTCACTCAGAAAACAGATTATCACATATCTAGAGATTTACTTGTAGCACAAAGTTGGTTACTTTGGAGGGGGGGTTCACAAAGTGGGTGGAAAGGTGTTTTCTAGGAATAGCACCTTGAAGGAATGTAAGGGAAGTAAGGAAAGTGGGACTGGGTGGAGGGAGAAGTTGTTGCAGATGCCTCACCAAGTTCTGGGTAGAATTCTAGAGCTGGTCTACTCCTTACGATTAACTGAAATTAAGGCATGGAGACTTAGATTTTTGTTAACACTTCACTGGTATAACACTTCATCCACTAGTATTAGTTTAAGGCTGCCCTGCCCCACCCCATCCTCACATCCTCACATCCTCACATCCATCAAGAGGGAGCATATTCTTGATATAGGTACCTCTGTCTCCCAAGAGCAATTCCCAAGGAGGCAGGGCCTGACTTTGAGCCATCAGCAGCCACCAACCCCAGCAGGTAGGGCAACAAGAGTCATATTCCCAAAAGGCAGATCTGGATAGCACACCGTATATGTATAATAAGGTACACTAGGGTTAATGTTAATATGATACCTCAATCATGGTAGCTACCCATAGTCTAACACAACAAACACACCACCATTCAATGGTAGAAATTTATGTGACCACAAAAAACCTGATAGTCTAAATTGCATAATTGTAAAATGTATATTTGTTTATACATAATCATTTAACAAATATCCATTAAGCAGACACAATCTTTACCAAATAATAAAAGTTAAAATTACTAGTGCAGGGTCAGTGGATATTGCATGCTGCCAAATCTAGGAAAGGCGTATCACCTATGTAGTGCCTTGGCTAAGGATGCAAAACCTGAAACTAATCATGAAGAAAAGATAAACCCGAATGAAGGAATGTTCTATTCTTTTAAAAGAGGGGATGGAGGGCTGAATTATTTAAAGATTTAAGTAACATAAAAGTCAATGAAGGCTGTGGTAACATTTCTGATTTAAGAAGACTAAAAAGACATGAGGAATAATGTTCTTTCTGGCCCTATGCTGGAGGAGAAGTCGTGCTTATAGAAAAGATTATTGGGAATAATCGCAATGTTAGAATGCAAACAATAAATTAGACAAGAGTGTTGTATCTATATAAAATTAACCAGAGTTGTGATCAGGTTATTAGAGAATATCATTATTCTTAAAAAAATATATATGCTGAAGTATTTTGAAATGGCAATGAAATACGTAACTTGCCTGTAAATTGTTTAAAAATTTACAGGAATGAACACACACAGAAATAAGATACAATGAGTCTGAGTTAAGATGCGTACAGGTGAAATAGTTTTTAAAAATATTTTGCAATAGTACATGCCAGAGATGTTTTAGACTAGAGAAGAGATGTAGTGCTGGAGGTGGCAAAGTATACATGGATGGAATATGTTCTAAAGGCAGAGGCAACATGACTTGCTTAAGGATGTTAGGAATAAGAAAATAAAATGGATCTAGCAATGCCCATTTGTTAAAAAGTTACTTATATCGTGAAGCTTATGATATTTTTCCTGCACTGTACAATCTTTGTTGTTACTAATCCTTCAAATAGCAGCTGAAGTTTCATCTTTTTAGGTAAACCTTCTCTGATTACTATCAACTAGAATCAGACATATGTTACCGTCCTGAAAATACTCTCTATTGTAAATTCCTAACATTTACCAGTAAATAAAACATCACATTTCGTACTTATACAGAAGCTCCTCAACTTAAAATGGACTTAGGTCCCAATAAACCCATCATAATTTGAAAATATCATACATTGGAAATGCATTTAATACACCTAAATTACCAGACATAGTTTAGCCTAGCCTATCTTAAATGTGCTCAGAGCACTTACATTAGCCTGCAGTTGGGTAAAATTATCTAACACAAAGCCATTTTGTAATAAAGTATTGAATATCTCGTGTAACTTACTGACTACATTACACTGTACGGCACAGTATTGGTGATTTACCCTCCTGATTGCATGGTTGACTGGGAGCTGAGGCTTCCTGTTGCTGCCCAGCATCATGAGAGGGTATCATCCTGCATATCACAATTGCAGAAAAAGTGCAAATTTCAAAAGAGGAAGCACAGTTTCTGGTGAATGCTTATCACTTTTATACCATCAAAAGTCAAGAAATCTCTAAGTAAAATTACAGTAAGTCAGGAACCATGTGTGTATAATCTCATACACACACACACACACACAGGCACAAACACATAGGCATGTCTGTTGCCTTCTACTTCTAAGGGTTTTTGACAATAATGGTGTATATTAATAAGTAAATAACTGTGTAAGTTAAAAATACCCACTTCAAATATCCAAATGAGAGTGAATTTCTAATTTTTAATCAACTGCCCAACTATTAATGTTAATAAATTTAAATAAATAGCTTATATTTCAGTATTTCTAATATTAAATTTGTTTTATAAACACATTTACCCATATTTAAAAATTTACTTAAATGTTAAACTCATTTTATATTTTTCTTTTCACTTGCCTTTTTATAGTGTAAATTCCCACTCATTTTTCTTCTTGATTTTTATCGTAGGTAAAAATGATTTTAAGTTATCTTTAAAAAATATATTTTTGTGTGTATATAATTACTTGATACAGGTTAGTATATACTTGCACCATATTCATTAACTTTGGAAAAATATACATATAAAGACTCAAAATCTTTAAAATTTTGTTCCATTATTTTTGAAATTTATTGTTACAGGGGTTGGTTACAGCAAACTAATTCCATGTTTTTTTCAAGGTACTGTTTTAATGCTTGGGTCTTTTTAAATCTTTATTATTGAAATTCAGTTTTTTTGTGTCTTTAAAACTCATCCTGATATGGAACATTTCTATGTATTTAGGCCAAAGAGTTGAAAGACATACTCATATTTTTCTCCCTGAGAAATGTCTTCAATTTCATCATTGTTAAATATTTCATAAATTTTATTTATCCTGAAATTTTAAGACTGACATTTTCTGTCATTTTTCTGTCTTCTGTTATCTTTCTTTTATTTTAATCTTTGCCACATTTTTAGTTTTCTTCAGTATTCTCAGAACATTTCATAGACTGTACTGTAAATTATTAATTAGACTTGTATCTTCACATTGGCTCTCTTGACATTAGTAATATAATTTTATATTTTATGCGTTCTTTTTAAATGAGTTTGACACTTTTGACTATTGTTTTAGGAGATTTTTTTAAAGTAAAAAAGAACATTGTGGAAGACTGTGGCGATTCCTCAAGGACCTAGAAATAGAAATTCCATTTGACCCAGCAATCCCATTACTGGGTATATACCCAAAGGATTATAAATCATTGTACTATAAGGACACATGCAGACGAATGTTCATTGCAGCACTGTTTACAATAGCAAAGACCTGGAACCAACTCAAATGCCCATCGATGATAGACTGGATAGGGAAAATGTGGCACATATATACCATGGAATACTATGCAGCCATAAAAAATCGATGAGTTCATGTCCTTTGTAGGGAAATGGATGAACCTGGAAACCATAATTCTCAGCAAACTGATGCAAGAACAGAGAATCAAAAACTGAATGTTCTCACTCATAGGTGGGTATTGAACAATGAGAACACATGGACACAGGGAGGGAGCATCACACACTGGGGTCTGTCGTGGGGAATTAGGAGAGGGACAGCGGGAAGTGGGGAGTTGGGGAGAGATAGCATGGGGAGAAATGCCAGATATAGTTGATGGGGAGGCAGGCAGCAAATCACACTGCCATGTGTGTACCTATGCAACAGTCTTGCATGTTCTTCACATGCACCCCAAAACCTAAAATGCAATTTAAAAAAAACATTGTTTTCAACTTTGAAAAACTTTTATTTTTCTGATCTTGTCTCAAAGAGGCAATGTAATTTTGACTTCTAATAAAAATTTCCTTTTTTTGTTAAAATTGTTGGCTTTCATTTATATCTTTTGAATAGTTAGAATTACACTTTTTTGTTAGTTTTTGGTTTTGTTTTTTTCTTCCCAATAGAGCCAATGTTAGAGATATACAAATGCGAGGTTTTTCAACAGATAGGGTCTGGAGATTGCTCTTAAATCTTCTGCCTGAACATTTTAATTCTTATGGAATCTTTTCTCAGTTTAACATCTGGAAGGCAATTGGATATGTGCTTAGAAATTCATCTGGCATGGCTCTTCTAAACTGAAATAGAATCATCTCTCATTCTTTACTGCTTTATTTTCTGTCACTCGAAACTACCACAACAACAACCAATGGTTTTTCTTTTCTTTTAATAGACCGAGTCTCTGAGTTAATAGAATACCAATTTGAAGCATCTTCCTTCTCTTCTGCAAGAGAAGTTAATCTGTTTCATGAGCCCAGGCACAAGTTAACCACTGCACTCTATCAAATTAAGAACACCTGTTACCTCATTTTGGCAATCTCAAAAGTTTTTTTACCTTTGTCTTTTCAGGTGTCATTCTTTTAAAAACTAGGGAGTTAAAAGGTGGTCAAAGGTTGCTCATTAGATGCCACTTTAATTTAGATGTAAAACAGCTGCTTTTGTATCAGTTGGCCTGACTCCTGTAGCCACAGTTATCTCTCAATTCTGGGAAGATGATTACTCCTGTAATAAAAGTTAGAAAGCAGGTTTAGTGGAAACAACACTGAACTGGGAGGTAAGATAACTATATATTCACTGTGGTATCCACATTAATTGTTACAGTCATTTTTTATTTTATGGCTCAGCTTCCTTACTTGCTTCACAAGTGTCTTAGGCTCCATTGCTCAATTGCATTCATCTTCTAGTTGTCTGAACCTCGGAGTTGTTTCCCTCTCTTTCGATTTTTTCTTTTCTATCTGCACTTAAGAAAGTTCAAAAGAAAACATGATACACTTTTTTAAGTTTTAGCCTTTTTGCAAAGACATGTTGTAAAAAGAACTCTCATATAGCTGTTATCTGTGGAAGAACAGAATTATAAAGGTTCTGATTCTAGTGGAGTCTCCAAGATAGAATCATGTTACTAAGCTATGATCATAACAAGTACAAACTTTATTGAGAGCAACTATTTAAAATCTACATTTATATCGATCTTTTTTGTATCTAATCTAGTTATCTATCTTATTTAAATGGCTGAATTTAGGAGGAAAACATTTATACCTATCTTAAAAAAATGCCTATAGCTTGAAGCAGATTCTCCTGTGATTGAAACATATTGGTGTAGCATTCATATAGTCTCATAAATTTGGATCCAAATGGTACACAAATTTATTGATTTACTTAATCAAATATTTATTCATGCTACTTCCTTGCAAAATATTAGCCACCAAAAATAGAGATAACATAACTTGTGCTCTTGACAATCTTAAAGACTAAAAGGGAGAAACAGAGGTTAAATAAGGTATCTCTTATATGGTGTGATAAGTTCAATGTAAGCAAATAGTGGGGACTGCAGAAAGAAAAGAAATGCCAGTTGGAGATGAAGGAAGATTTTCTACATTTAATGGTTACCTGTATCGATGTGTGAGAAAGAATTAAAAAGATAATGAGTTGGGGCTGGGCATGGTGGCTCATGCCTGTAATCCCAGCACTTTGGGAAGCTGAGGTGGGTGGATCACAAGGTCGGGAGATCGAGACCATCGTGGCTAACACGGTTAAACTCTGTCTCCACTAAAAATACAAAAAAAAAAAAAATTAGTAAGATGTGGTGGTACATGCCTGTAGTCCCAGCTACTCAGGAGGCTGAGGTAGGAGAATTGCTTTAACCCAGGAAGCAGAGGTTGCAGTGGGCCGAGATGATACCACTGCACTCCAGCCTGGAAGACAGAGTGAGACCACATCTCAAAAAAAAAAAAAAGAAAGAAAAAGAAAGTAAAAAAAGAAAAAGTGATTTGGTAGGATGCCAAACTAAAGGGAGTAAGTAGCCCAAGTGTGATATGGCCTGGAATGTTCTGAGATCCACAGAAGATTGAGGGAAAAGCACAAAGAGAAGAGAAAGATAAGCCAAGACCTTGCATACCAATTTAAGGAGTTAGAACTTTCTTGGAAATTGGAGAATAATTAAATGCTTTTAATTGGAAAAGAAGCAGTTCAGATTTACATGAAAACTGGTCAATCAGAACACCTTGAACTAATGTCTAAGACCACTTCTCATACATATCAAATGTGTTGCTTTGTTTCTTAGCCATAGATTTCATGCCCACTTTCACAGCAGTCTAGTAAATACGTAGTCAGATGCTGCACAGATGTCCATTCTGGAATATATCAATATAATGTCAAGTTTTACCTAAAAAGATCTGTTTCTGGCTTCATCAAGGTCATTTACAAAGACTCCTGAATCATCTTCCTATATATATCTTGAGCTCTTTGAAGGAAGGGATTGTGTTCGAATCATTTTTTTCATCCTTAAAACTATCAGATTTCCTTGAACATAGTGGTTAATAGATATTTGAATGTATGAATGAAATAAAACAATATAGTGAGAAGCATAGGAAGCTAATTTCAGCAATTTGTCCTTATCCCTATATCCTAATTCGTATTCATTGAAAATTTCTGTCCCTTCTGTTAGCACAGCATTTGTTTTTGTCACCTAGTTTATCAATGTTGCTAATGAGCTGCTAATTAGCTGCCGATTCTTGTGCAATTTAGAAAAAGGCGGAGAAGGGTTGTTCAAAGGAATATGCTTCAATGATCTTGCCTATTTGTTTTACATGTTCAAGGTCCTGTAGAACAGAGATGTTATACATAACGTTATCTCAGGCTCACTGAGTATGGCTGTGAGTAGATTATGACTTCATTGAAAGTTACTAATACAGTTTTAAAGAAGAGATATTCTTTCTCTGTCATAAAGGTAGTGCTTTAGTGAAGGAGGCCATCACTTAATGGGAAAAATACACACATTCCCACCCATAAACAATGGACCCTCAATCATGGGTTTGAATCTTAGTTTTGCTGTTTACTAATTGTGTTATCTTGGCCTAGTTGTTTCACGTTGATTAGTTGCCTCTAATGATTTTTGGCAGTGATGAAATACAGATGATATAGGTAAAGCATTAGCAAAGTCTTTGCATACAAATGGATCTCAAAAATGAATTTTTTCCTTCCCAAAATGATGAGGCATAGTGTGTTTTTATAAGTCATGTACTCATTTTTATGATTGTTTTAATAACACAAACATGACTTTTATTTTCTTCTGATAGGTCCCTGGAAGTTTCCCTATCAGCATGTTTTCAGATTTTTTTCTAAATTTTATCCTAATTTATCCAATTTCTTTCATCAAGCTCTGCCTCACTGAAATGTGTTCACTTTTTGCAATCAAAGCATGTATCTCATAACTTAGCTTTTCAATGTATACTCTTTGTAATTTAAGGAGTTTACAGTCTTAAGTAAGTTTTAAATTATTGGAGTGAGAAAGAGACCAATTCAATTAAAGCCTATCTTTTTCCCAGATTACTTGGCACGTCTGAATTGATTAAAGATAGGTGATTCACGGACACAGGGAGGGGAACATCACACACCAGGGCCTGGGGGGTAGGGGGCTAGGGGAAGAGTAGCAGGGGTTGGGGGGATTGGGGAGGGATAGCATTAGGAGAAACACCAAATGGAGATGACAGGGCGATGGATCCAGCAAGCCACCACCATGGCACGTGTATACTTATGTAACAAAGCTGCACAATATGCACATGTACCCCAGAACTTAAAGTATAATAAATAAAGGTGATTATTTAGGAAACTCACTGGCTTAAAGTAGACAGAGGCAGAGATAGTAAGGCTTGTGTAAGACTCCATATGTCACTCCATACTTTGAAGCCGTCTTTCATTTTGACTGGGCCATTTGACTGTTTTAGGCTGGTGAACTATGCACAGAAATGTGTCATTTCCAGCTTGAGGCAGTGAAACACTCAAGTGTTGTTTATCAGTCTCTCCCTTCCCCTACCTTGATAATCAAAGAGCCTTCGAATTCTAAGTGCTGTAAATGGAAGATTGTAGAAACTCTGTCTGGTTCCCTTAGTACATTCTTCATTCTAATTTTCCCAATCCTTTGTACTCCTCGATGGACATGTACTGTGAATGAGCAAGAGATATTTGCTGTGTTAGGCCATTGAGATTCAGGGTCTAATTTATTACTTTATTATAACCTAGTTTATTCAAATTAATACCATCTTGAAATATACTTTTCTTTTAGGAAATGATTACTCCTCTACCATTACTGACAAATATATTGAGGTGAAAAACTGGTATTTATTTAAAAATATAAACACAGTTATGCATCACTTAACAATGGGGTTGGGTTCTGAGAAAAGAATCCTTAGGCATTTTTGTCCTTTTGCAATCAACACAGAGCGTACTTACACAAACATAGATACTATAGCCTACAGTATACCTTGGCTATATAGTATAGCCTATTGTTTCTAGGCTACAAACTGTAAAACATGTTACCGTACTGAATACTGTAGGCAATTTTAACACAATGTGCAGTGTTTCTTAGAGCAAAACATTCTTATGCCTATCCTCATTTGTATAAGAACAAATTAGCATACTTCCAAAAATAGACTTTATGCTACTAGTAAATAAGAGTGTAAGGATTTTTTTGTAAATATCTAAAAGAATTTTAGAGTTTACTGTAGTATTTTCCACACTCAGTTCATCATAATAATCACTTGGTATCTTTCTTAAAATACATAGATATTATATTTAGGTTCCATCCCACTTCCAAAAAATTAGAATTTACGGAAAGACAGCACAGAATGTAGTTTTCTAAAAATCGTGTCGGGCTAATTTTTTGGTCAAGAAAGTTCGAAAAATATTTTACTGTGGAGTGGAGGATGATAGTTGGGATTTGATAAATGAATTGCTAACCCAAAAGCACTTCATGGAAATAGTTTATAAATATAGTGCTAATTACAGTATAAAAGATCAGTTAAAGTAGACATGGTCTAATCAATAGGTACCTAAAGTCCTGTGTATAAAAAATACTTTGATACCACATTACAAGCATATAATTCATGTCCTAAAACTTAAAAATGTACTTTCACATATATTACTTTATTTCATATGATTTCCCTGTGGTTAAACAATATTATCTTCAGTCTATAGACAAGAAAACCTAGGCTCTGATGCACTGTGTTTTGCTTCAGATTCATACAGCCAAAAGGCTTTTCTAGCAAAGTGATGTTTGAATAGAAACCTAAAGATGGTCAGGCTTTAAGGTGGTCAAAAGGAGAAATGTTGGAAAAATCATCTGCATGATCTTGGAAATACTCTGAGCTAATCAGTCCTACTGGTTTCCTAAAATTGGTCATTGTCTGTCTTAATCAAGGGCAGGAATTTCTCAGGTTGTGGTCGAGAGTTGATGACATTTCCTGAGAGCTTGTGTAAGAGTGGTAAAAATCATCTGCTGTAGAGTCGGACTGTCCCAATTCAATTCTTGGTTCTATTCCTTGGCAGCTATGTGGCTTTGGGGTTGTCACTTAATTTTTCCATGCCTCAGTTTCGTTATGTGAAATGGTAATGATATTCAAACCCATATTAGGTTGTGTAAGGATTAATTGGGCAATAAACATAAAAAACTCAGGAGAGCACTGACATGTAGTAAATATTCAGTAGATGTTGCTTATTTCATGGTTGAAGACACTAGCAGGCTCTGGCGATCTCTCTTTCTATTTGACAGGGAAGCAAGAAACCCAATTATGATGTTTCCTACATTACAGTCTCATCCTCATGCCTTGTTCACAGCGGTTGACTAGTTGAACTTTGTTGAACCATGATGAATTCAAAATAGTGTTCAAGCTTTAGGCTGCCTCACAATCACCTGGAGGCATTGCTGTACCACAGATCGCAGCTCTCCACCCCCAGAGTTTCTGATTCTGGTAGTCTGGATAATGCTGAGGCTCCTGCTTTGGGACCAGACTCTGGAATGGAATGGACAATCAAATCAGATTATGGAGAGATTTGAAGAAAAGTCTAAGGAACGTGGTATTTCCATTGAGGAGTTAGGGAATGGCAGAAGGTAAAGCAATTAAATTAATGCTACCACTAAGTCAATATTTTCTTTGTTTTTTTTAATTTGTTTAAATTAGTTTTTGTTCCCAACTTACAAAGTATATATTTTCTTAAATTGTGTATATATATATATATATATATATATATATATATATATATATACCAAAACACACACAGACAGTCTCTTTCTCTCTCTCTCTCTCTAACTTGGGCATGCCTGTTTTTAGTGATATTTTCTAAGTTTCTCTGTTACAGTTTACCTTCTCAGAATACTACTCTTCTTTTTTGTCATAGATCCAGGGCCCTATGTTACTATTAGTGTGTGATCTAGTGTTTCTCTATCCTTAGAACAAGGATTAAGTTTCAGTAAGAATAAAAATCACCTGGGTGGTGGTTAAAATGCAGATTTCTAGGCAGCAAATTTAACTCAGTAGGTTTGGCCAGGAGCACAAAACTTAACTTTTCTTGCACAAACCACATTAATCTGATGTAAATGATTTGTGGCCCATATGTGGAAATTCCCTAGGCTTTTTGTTCCAGTTCCATCTGCTGTTGAAGCAAAGTGACTATTGCATTTTTTCATTTTTAAAATGTAATTTTTATTTTTAGGTGACCTTTCCATCCAATTTGTTACATTTCATTAAAATCTGCTTGGTCTACTTATTTTTTCCAATTTCAGCATTTGGTATAAGACATTTATAGAAAAGTGACTTGAAAGCAATTTAACCACAAGTTCAGCCAAATTAATTTAAGGAGAGTTTAGTAAACAGCCTTGCTTTCTGTACTTAAGTGATCAATTTCAACACCTGCTTTTCCTTCCAGATGGAGTTAATTAACATTAAAATTATTGCCTATAGCAGAGACTTTTTTTTTGATAACTCGCAGCCCTCCAGCTGCATCCAGATTTCTACACTTCTGAAAATTAAAAACAACATGAGAAATTTATTGTTGAACTATTTCAAGATACACACATAAGTACAACCTTGGAAGAAAGAAAACTCAGTTGTGCAAAGTGGATCCTACATGTCAGGCATTTTCACATATAAAATCTGCTACAATCGTCATAACTATGTCAAGAGGGGTGTTGTTCTACACACATCTAATATATGAAGAAACTGAAAATTAGAAAAGTTTTATAATTTTTTTGGATGTTATGCAATTAGTAAGTAGTAGAGCCAGAACCTCTATTTAACCGAAGTCCACATTTTTTCTACTATTCTAGGCTAGGCTTAGACTGAAGTGAAAATTGGAAATTAAAAAAAAAAAAATCCCCAGGGAGTGTGAGTTAAACTAATTGGTGTGAGGTAGTGTATAATGAGATGAATATTGCATTTTAAAGACTGTAATTGTTTATACATATACGTTGATATAAAATGCATGTGAAGCCCCAATGTGATGTGGTAACAATGAACAATTCCATAATCATGTTCATTAACTGCACTGAGAACTGCCTATGCATCAGATACCAGGCTAGGGGTTGAGAAGAGATCAAAGCCAAGGAAAAGTAAAATGATTATTACAACGGAGTCTACAGTAATAAGGAATAAGTATTGTGAGTTCAAAAAATGAAGAGGTATTAAGTGAGGAAGTGGCATTTTAGGTATAAGCAGTTGCTCCTCATACTACTCATTAAATCTTCCTATAATTCTCATTTTAAAGAGACATTTTGCTGATTTACAAGTGTTCTTTATAAAAGATTGCTTTACAAATAAGTTATTAATTCGGCTTTTTTTCTCCCACTGAATTTCATGGTACCAATCCAATTCATTTAAATATTACAATAGAAGATGTATCTTTTAAAAATACCAGAAATACACAGCACTATCTAGTGATTGAGAATGACCAATACAGTTAAGAACATTGTCCATCATCATCTTACAGAAGATCTATCATCTATAGAAGGCTTTCTTTAGAAAAAGCAGTGGCTTCTTCAAATAATAATTTATTGGTGATGGGGACTATTAGGGAATGTAGTTAATATACTATTCTAAGGGAGATATATGGTACACACACATGTATATATGTACATACACACATCCACAGTCCAGTCTGTTTTCTGTAGTTTTGTTCTATGAAGTCACCATGAATTAGCACACACTGGATCATTGCTCCTAGGGGAAATACAGGACTAGGTTCCTGCCAGCCTCAGAGCACAACATTGTTGTCAACTGATCAGTACATAATTTTGTTTTATGTATAGGTATACCTTATTTAATATATATTGTTGATTCATGGACATTGCACTCACAGTAACCAGCACTATACCTCCTGCTGACCAAAGCTTACCTGCCACATGGATTTTCTCCACAAGGCACGTCACAGACTCCTTGTGCTCAGAGTGTAATAAAGCACTTCAGCACTACACTTGGGAGCCACTTTAAACAGTAAAATCATCGACAAAAACACAAAAAATGAGAAAAGTGTGACACTAAATAGACCATCAAAAGGACACTTGTGTCCAGTACGAGAGCTGAAACAAGAAGGCAGAGTACTGCCTTATTCAACCTCAGGAATGATCCATTGTTGGGTAATTCAGAATTTTTGCCATTCTGCACTTACCCACCAGTGACCTCAAAAGTGCCACAAATAGTGATTTTGGGGTTACAAATAAATTTTAGCCAATATGAAGTTTACAAATTCCGAATCTATAAATAATAAGAATAGAATATACACAAATATATGTCACTTTAAGTTATTGTAAATAGAGTAATAGCCTCCATAACCACAGTGTAACTCTAACTGCAGAATGTCTCATCTTTTCCTTTAGGTATATAGCTCATATGAACTTTATGTTTTCAATGTTTATAAATAATTACTCTCAGTTTTGTATGTCATTCTGGGCTGAGAACTCCACAGATTTTTATAGGTTATTTTAAATTGCATAGATGATTCTGAAGCTCTAATAATTCACTTCCTGTGGTTCTTTATGTTTTATAGTCCAATTTTGCTGGGAGTCAGCAAACTGGCCTGAAGCCAAATCTTAGTGAACTTTCTATTTTTGTCAGGAATGTTTAATCGGAACACAGACACACCCATTTATTTACATACAACCAGAGTTGACTACTTGGGAAAGAGACTGTATGCCTGTAACGTCTAATATATTCTAATATATTTGCTGTCTGCCCCTTTAGAGAAGTATGTCAATCTCCCTGTCATGACATACAGCTACAGTAGATTGTTACCACATCTGATTAGACAATTAAGTAGACAAAGACTCTAATTGGAACTATTTTTATCTTTAATGCATGTTAACCCTAGTTGATGCCTTCAAACAGTTTACTCCTTGGTCATATATTTTTAAGATGTGTTTGTACAGATTTGCCTATCTATGGAGAATCTTGGTCATTCCAGATAATCAAATTCTTTAATATGATTGGAATGCATTTTGTCTGAATACCATATATTTAAATCAGAGCTTAGTTAACGTAGCTAGAATTTCTAAGTTTACTATCAAATACTCAGTTTTTACATTTTTATTTTTTCAGTGTCCATTTTAACTGGAGATGGATGTCAAGATGTAAATTAACTGGTAAGTGACACTGCATTTCTTAATAATTATGAATTTTTTAAAAGTAGAGATTCTGTGTTTATTCTGACACCCTGGTTCTTAAAGCTGGAAACCAAGAACTGTGACTTATGGGGATTGGAATATTCTATTGCTTTCCTACAAATAAAGCACTGAGATAAATATTTTATTTTTATTTGTGCTCACTGAACAATAAGTCTAAACAATTCAATTTGCAGAGTGGCAAAAATAATTAAATTATTTGAATAATAATCAATGTTTGTGTCAGTCATAAATTAAATCTGAAAGGAAAGAAAAGGTTTATATGAGTAAAAGAAAAAAGGAAAGATAGGGAAACCAACCTAAAAGGAACTGCCAATCAGTAAGTTCTATAATCAGTGTAATTTGCTTATTGTTTATGTTCTTTAAACTTCTTATTACTTCACGAAGAAAATGGAACATACCCCTGAAATTTATTCTTGTATGTGGTTTCTACCTTATTCCATAGACATATGGAAATAAAGGATTTATTTTTGTTCTAGAATTTGAATGGATGACAATTTTTAGTTTCCTTTATGCACCAAAGTGTTAGGTTTGCCATGTTTGCAGCATGCACATTTAAAAATTACTCATATCAATTATGGTTTTTTTGTTACATTTCAAATTCAGTTATTAACAATGGTCAAGGTTACTAGAACCTGTTTTATCTGAGAGTTAATTTTTAAATATGTTTTTTGAGAGTTAATTTAATAACTTTAATGGCAGATGGTATTTTCTTTTGTTATTCATGTAGCATTCAAGTTGCAGTAACCGTAATTGCAAAGTTAGGGGTTTTAACATAAACCTAGGGAAATCTAGATTATGTCCTGACTTAATAGTTTATATATTCTCTGGAAGCTCCTATGGCACTGTATAACTTAGCTAAGTACCGGTACAACAGAAAGGATTGTATTCTTTACTTAATGAATAATATCTGGTAGGTTGCTCAGGAGATACTGTTGATGTTTGCACCTCCTCATTAAGTAAGAAAATACTTAACTGAATATCACATAATATCTTGAGAAAGTCATTGGAAATAAAATTATATAATTTTTAAAAATTATGATTCAGAAGATGTAATATATGTATTTATATATATATTATTGCACTTTAGGTTCTGGGGTACATGTGTAGAACATGCAGGATTGTTACATAGGTATATACATGGCAATGTGGTTTGCTGCCTTCATCCCCTATCACCTATATCTGGCATTTCTCCCCATGTTATCCCTCCCCAACCTCCCTACCCCCAGTTGTCTCTCCCCTATTCACCTGCGAAAGATACCAGTGTGTGATGCTCCCCTCCCTGTGTCCATGTGTTCTCATTGTTCAACACCTGCCTATGAGTGAGAACATGCAGTGTTTGAATTTTTGTTCTTGTGTCAGTTTGCTGAGAATGATGGTTTCCAAATTCATCCACGTCCCTACGAAGGGCACAGACTCATCATTTTTTATGGCTGCATAGTTTCCATGGTATATATGTGCTGCATTTTCCTTGTCCAGTCTATCATTGAGGGGCATGTGGGTCGGTTCCAGGTCTTTGCTATTGTAAACAGTGCTGTGCTGAACATACATGTGCATGTGTCTTTATAATAGGATGATTTATAATCCTTTGGGCATATCCCCAGTAACAAGATTGCTGGGTCAAATGGAATTTCTATTTCTATATTCTTGAATATATATATAAACATATATATACGTATATATGTTCATGAATATATTTTTAATTTAGGCAGATACCTTAGATATATATTTTCTATCATCTCCTTTGAAAATAGCAGAGACACTGTCATCTGATGACTTGAAATAAAATATGTAACACTTATTATATATTACCTTACCTGCTTGTTGCCACTCGATAACAAAGTACATTTGTTTTCCCACACTATCTCCTTTAAGCATTCAGTTTGTTAGTGAGGCAATGCTACCTGATATCACCACTGGCAAATATGACAATGATGTCAAGCAATTATAATCTATATTCTAAGTATCAGTTGAGAACAGGCTGAAGTAAAAGCCTTGTAAACTTTAAAACTGCCCCATGCAAACCAAGAAACATTAGGATAAATAAAAGGGAAAAAGAAATAAATGAAAGCAATTAGTAGAAAATATAAGAGTTGCAAAGTGAGAGACCAACTCACTGTACAAACAAGTACTTTTATGTGAATATGAGATCTAAAAAAATGGAAAGTTAGGGCATGTGATTATACATTTATTTAGTATATTTTAATATTAATGTTATTTTTAAAATGTGTAAAAAATGTTAGCATATTTTTTGAAAATATTTAATATATGTTTGTTGCCTTAACTGGACACTATTCAATTGGTTGTCACGTTAGAGAGAACCGTAGTACAGAAGACCACAGAAAAATGGTATAATGGACATTTTGAAAGCTATTCTAGGAAGAACTGGCCATTAGCTACATTGGTGAGATTAAACAGCTACTGAATGTTGAACATTTAATGGGTGCAAAGTAGCATCCTCATGGTTTGAATCCTTCACCTCCTGTATCTCAGAAGGACAACTGTTTTTAGTTACCAGTATTTCTGCATTTCATTTAATGCCATTTTAAGAAATGCATATAAAACATTCAAATATAAATGTTAAATGAGGAGAAAAAAATAGTAGCTTATTTGAAGTTCTGCACTGGAAATATGATAAACAGATTCACATGACTCAATTAATGTGAATGGATAAAAGTATAAATTGAACTTTTATAGGTAAGCAGCTATTTTCCAAACTGTTATAACATGATGAATTCAAATGTCAAGAGTTGTTGCATCAAAGGCTTGCTTCTGGGCCTAAAAGTATTCCCTCCTGTAATGTAAGAATTTCTAACTCATTTGGATTGTGATACATGTACCCTGATAAACAAGGAAATCATTTGTCTAAAGTCATTTGTTAAAATTTTCCAACCACTCAGCTCTTACTGAAATTCATTTTCCTTATAATGCTGCTTGTCAGTAACAAGTCCAAAAGGATGAATCAGTGCACTAAAATAATCAACACTGCTACACGTTTGCATTAGTCATTAAAAATTGTGACTGAAGATGTAATTTGGAGATTGATGCCTGCTATAAATGAGTAAAGTGTACTTGTAAGTTACATTTTGTAGCAATATGATCTTTCATGACTATAAGATCTATGATGGCTGAGACCCTGGTTTAGTGCAGAATCTTAAGCAAAAATGAAGTACTCAGAATATAAAATGCCTTCATAAATATTTGTTGATTTAATAAATTAATGGACTATATTTTTGAAATAAGACTGGGTAAAGATAGAATAGTCATAGTAGTACTATTAAATATATACAAATTACCATATTGAGTTTTGGTAAAGAAGTAGTATTGCACATGTTCAAGAGCAAAGACACAAGATCCAGAATTTCTTTTTTTTTTTATTTTATTTGTTTATTTATTTTTTGAAAGAAAGAAAAAGAGAGGAAAAAGTGAGAGTGAAAGAAAGAAAAAAAAGAATGTACGAGAGAGAGAAAGAGGAAGAGAAAGAGGGAGAGAGAACGGGATTCTTATTCTATTGCCCAGGCTAGAATGCAGTCTTGTGTATGCATTATTAAGTTCTGTAGTATTATATCACCTGTGTAGCTTCCTGTATCCACTGCCACAGTCAAGATATTGAACAGTTCCAACACCACAAGGATCCCTTGTGTTGCCTTGTTATGACCACAGCCACTTCCCACCCCAACCCTTCTCTAAACACTGGCAACCACTAACCTTCCCTCCATTTCTAAAATTTTGTGATTTCAAACATGTTATAGAAGTATGGAATTGTATAGTATGTAACCTTTTGGGATTGGCTTTGTTTCATTCAATGTAGTTTTCTGGAGATTCATCTAAGTTGTTGGGTCTGTCAGTAGGTTGAGAAGTATTCCATGGGATGTATATACCATTTTGTTTAACCATTTCCTTGTATACCAGTTTGTTTAGCCATCTATTAATACAAATAAAGCTGCTATGAATGTTTACGTATAGATTTTTGTGTGAACTTAAGTTGTCATTTCTCTAGGATAAATGCTGAGGAGTGGAATTCAGGGTCATAAGGTAGTTGCATGTCTGGTTTTTAGTTCATTTCTTTTTGATTTTTAAAATTATCCTTTGTTTCAACTTTGTTCTTTTTAACAGCATGGTTTGTTATATTTACTCATTTTCCTGTTTCTTCTAGTTTCATCTTCATTTCCAAAATGATATTTTAAATTTTCCAGTCACTTCTTGTTTCCACTTTATATCTGGGTTTTTCTATTTCTGGTGTTTATTTTTTCACATCTTATGTCATTTTTAGTGCCTTTTAGTTCCTTTAGTACATTTAGGCTGTTGTAGTTTTGAACTGTTTTTATGAGCGTGGCTCTCTGAAATGCTTCCATTTTCTATCAGGATGTTATCATGATCATTTTCCTCTTTCTTCTAGTAATGCTGTGTCTGAATTGTGATACTCTTCAGTTGCCTTTTTTTTTTTTTTTTTTTAAGAGACAGGGTGACAGGGTCTCTGTCATCCAGGCTGGAGTTGTAGGGGTGTGATTATGGCTCACTGCAGCCTCCACCTCTTGGGCTCAATGAATCTTCCTGCCTCAGCCTCCTGAATAGCTGGGCCTACACGCATGTGCCACCATGCCTGGCTAATTTAAAAAAAAAATTCATAGAGATGGGATCTTGCTCTATTGCTCAGGCTGGTCTTGAACTGCTAGGCTCAAGTGATCCACCCACCTCATCCTCCCAAAGTGCTAGTATTACAGGATGAGCCAGCACGCCCAGCCTCAGTAGTTTATTTTTAATGTGAATTTACTGTTGCTGAACTTTTAGAAAGAGATTTATTTTATAAATCTTTTCTAACTTGATAAGGTTTCCTCTTGTGCTGTTTTTAGAGATTGTTCAACTATATGGCAACTGGATTTCTCAGATTTCCTGGCTTTCTTTCCTTGCCACTTTCACCTGCTCTTTATCTGGACCTTCTGTTTCCTTAGTCACTAAATTTTAATTCTCCTCTCAGTAGATTCTCCACAGTGTGGGACCCTATCCTGCAAGAGAGCCCCAACTCTTCAGTTTTGAGAATTCATAGAGGTCCAGACTGCCTCAGCTCTTTCAGCCCTTGTAGGCCGCTGGCAGGTACCTGTTACTGGAATGGGAAGACCCTTTGAGGTCCTCTTGGTGCTGCGCTTCTCTGGCTCCCCCCAATTTCCTCCCACTTAAACACCAGTGACACCCAGATCTTGTGACTGTTGGTGGTTTGTTTATATCAGTGTTTATTTTGGGGTTTGTAGGAAACTTTGTTAAGTAGTTTTTTGGTAAAGGCTGTCATGGATCTCTTGTGATCAACTTGCTTTGTCTGTTTTTATGTGGGAATAAAGGAAGATACAGAATCGATGGGGTCCGCCTGCTACTGCCGTCTTCTCAGAATCCCATCAGTTGGTTATTTTGTTTTCTTTGTTTGTTCCCAAAGTGGTCTGAAAAATCTGAAGATAAGGTGATTCTGTTTGATAAATTAGGTTCCATTATGATTTTCTTTGATTAGTAGAAATCTATGTGTCTAAGGAACTCTTTGGTGATGATATTCATTTCCTTCATTAAAAGTTATGGAAGAAAGTAACATCTCTAAAGTTGAAAAGAAAGTTTAGAATCTGCTAAACTTTCTGTTTAGCAGATTGTACTGCTGAATTGTGATTTTGTTTTTTAACCTGACTATAGCTGTGGGTCTCATACCTTGAATAAATAGTTATATATGGTTCTGTGTACTTATGTATGACACTGGGTTGCCCTTCCAGTATTTAGATATGAAGTTATATATGATCCTGCATTGCCTTCCTAGGGAATGGTCCTCTTTTTCTTTTTCTGTCTCACACATCTTTTCCAAGTGATGTGCTGCTTAGATTACACAAGACAACCTATTTAAAAAAACAGAAATCTCTCATCACTTCTTTCTTAAGAACCATGGCTGCCATAAACACTATTATTATCCCCAGTAGAAGAAAACCATAGCAGAGCCTAGTTTCATTTAAGTGTTTATTTGTACAACAGTTTTTATATTTCTTCCTGCTGAGAGTTTTAAAAGCCAAATAACGTTTTATCACGAAAAGTAAAATTAGGCATAATCATGTAAACTAATGCTCTGCACAGTCCAATTCTGTGTTGATTTTTCCTCTTAAAGCATTAATGTGGTTCTCACTTTCATGGACTTTCTGGACTAGCAGGTGACACTGATCCGAATATGTAGCCTACACAGTGGTTATAAAAGTGGATTGATTTTAGAATAACTTTAGATTTACATACAACTTGGGAGGATTACGTTTAACTTTTAAAGAAAAGTTTAACTTAAAAGTTAAAATGTACGTTTAACTTTTAAAGAAACTGTCAAACAGTTTTCCAAAGTAGCTGTACCATTTTGTATTCTAATCTGCATGCATTGAAAGTTCCTTTTGCTCTATATCCTTGCCAGCATTGAAAAGTACATATTTTAGCAATTCTAATAGGTAGGTAGTGGTATTTCATTTTGCTTTTAATGAGTATTTTCCTCATGCCAGATTAACTTAATCTTTTCATATATTTATTTACCATCCATATATCTTCTTTGGTGAAGTGTCTATTCACAGCTTTTGTACATTTCTTTATCAGGTGTTTTACTTTATTGATGTTGAGTTTTAAGATTTTTTACTGTTTATATTCTGGATACAAGTTATTTACTGGGTATGCTATTTGCAAATATTTTCTTCTAATCTATAATTTGTCTTTTTTCTTTCTTTTTTTTTTTTTTTTTGAGACAGAGTCTCGCTCTGTTGCCCAGGCTGGAGTGCACTGGCATGATCTCTGCTCACTGCAATCTCTGCCTCACAGGTTCAAGTGATTCTTGTGCCTCAGCCTCCTGAGTAGCTGAGTAGCTGGTATGTGCCACCACACTCAGCTAATTTTTGTATTTTTAGTAGAGGTGGGGTTTTGCCATGTTGCCCAGGCTGGTCTTGAACTCCTGGCCTCAACTGATCTGCTTGCCTCAACCTCCCAAAGTGCTGGGATTACAGGTGTGAGCCACCACGCCTGGTTTCAATGACTTGTCTTTTCATTTTCTTAACATTGTCTTCACAGAGCAAAAGTTTTATGTTGTGATAAATTTTTAATCAATATTTTTTATAATGTATTGTGCTTTTTTGGTGTCTAAAAGCTCATTGCCAAATTCAGCATCACAAAAATTTTCTTCTGTGTTTATTTGCAAATGCTTTACAATTTAAGTTTAGATCTCTGATCCATTTTGAGATGTGCTTTGTATAAGGTACAAGTTGTATGTCAAGGTTCACGCTTTTGCAGATGTCCAGTTGTTCCATAAACATTTGTTGAAAACATTGTCCTTTCTCAACTTAATTGCATTTGTACCTATGTCAAAAATCAGTTGACTCAATTTGTGTGTGTCGTTTCTAGGCTCTCCATTTTGTTCCATTGTTGTGTGTGTCTATACTTTTACCAGTGCTGCACTGTCTTGTAATTGTAGTTAGTAAATTCCACATTCCTT
The DNA here is from genome assembly GCA_963573385.1 of Cacajao melanocephalus. Taxonomy (NCBI): domain Eukaryota; kingdom Metazoa; phylum Chordata; class Mammalia; order Primates; family Pitheciidae; genus Cacajao; species Cacajao melanocephalus. The sequence continues at coordinate 48,159 of CAUYLG010021528.1, read as the reverse complement.
GCCTTTTCATATTTTTAGAGTCAGCTTGTTGATGTTTACTGAAAGCTTGCTGGGATTAAGATTGAAATTGCAGTAATTTTATAGATCAAAATAGGGAGAATTGATACTTTATAGAATTCAAATGCACGTATATGGTTTATTTCCACATTTATTTAGATTTTTGATTTCTTCCTCAGTTTTTCAGTGATTTTCAGCATTCAGCAAATTCTGCACATACTTTGTTAGCTGTCTACCCAAGTCCTGCTCTTTTTTTTCAGTGCTGTTTTGTAAATGGTATACTTACTAGTTTACTAGTTTTAAATTCCTCTTGTTCATTGTAATGGGAATGCAGTTGACTTTTATAAAGTGACTTTGTATCCTGCAACCTTGCTAAATTCATTTACTCTAGGAGTTGCTTTTTAAGGAAAGTCTGCATGGACAGTCATTTTGCTGGTTGAGTTAGTTTTATTCCTTCCTTTCCAGTTCATATATCTTTCCTTTTTCTTGCTTGTTGCACTGGCTGGACTTCCAGTATAGTGTTAGATAGAAGTAGTAAGAGACAACATCTTTGCTTTGTTAATGATATGGTGAGAACATTTAGTTTCTCACCATTAATTATGATATTGGCTATAAATTTTTTTAAGATGCCATTTATTAGGTTAAGGAAATTTACTTCTAAGTTTGCTGAGAATGAATTATTCTCGTTGTGAATTCATAATCATGAATAGATATTGAAATGTGTTAAATGCTTTTTTGGAATTTATTGACATTATATGGTTTTCCTTATTCAGCCTATTAATATAGTGAATTACATTGATTTTCAATTTTGAATTAGCCTTACATTTCTGGAACCCCATTTGGTTGTGATATATTATCTTTTTATATATTACTGGATTTAATTAGCTAATATTTTGTGGAACATTTTGAATATTTTGTTGACTGTGACCATGAGGAACATTGGTCCATAGTTTTCTTGTAATACCTTTGTCTGCTTTTAGTATTAGGGGAATGCTGGTCTGATAAAATAAGTTAGAAGGTGTTCCCTCCTTTTTTATCTTCTGGCACAGATTTTATAAAATTTGTGTTATTCCTTAAATGTTTGTTGGTACTTGCTAATGAAGCCACCTTGATCTGGAGTTTTCTTTCTTAGAAGGTTTTAAATGTATGAATTCAGTTTCATATTTATATGTGTATCTATATATGTGTATGCACACATACGTGTATCCACACACATCTACTCATGTATATTCAGGTTCTCTTTTGTTCTTGAGTTTTGGTAGCTTGTATCTTTCAGTGAACTGACCCGTTTTATCTACATTGATGAACTTAGAAATATAGGGCTATTTATAGTGTTTATCTTTTAATGTATGTTAGATCACTAATGATGTTTCCTCTTTCATTTATGATGCCAGTAATTTGTGTCTTCTGTATTTATTTATTTATTTTTTTGGTCAGCCTGACTAGAGCTTTATCAATTTTACTGATCTTTTCAGATAATCAGCTTTTGATTTTATTGCTATTCTCTATTTTTCAATTTTTATTAATTTCTACTCTGATTTTTATTTTTCTTTTCCTGCTTATACTGGTTTTAATTTGTTCTTCTTTTTCTAATTTTCTACAGAAGCAGCATAGGTTATAATTTCTATCCTTTTTTAATATATGCATTTAATGCTGTACATTTTGAACAGTGTTTATATTTAAATTTTAGCAAAACCATGTGGTTTATCAAGAAATCTTTCTGAAAGAATGGGGTTCATGGGTAACATAAAAAGAAAAATGTTGCAGAATCATGGAGTTTATTTGAGCAAGTGGGAGAGAATAACAGTCTGGCAGAGGAAGAAAAAATAAGAAATTCATGTTTGGGCATGTGCCTGTAGTCTCAGCTACTCAGAAGGCTGAGGTGGGAGGATCACTTGAGCCCAGGAAGCAGAGGTTGCAGTCAGCTGAGATTGTGCCCCTGTACTCCAGCCTGCATGATAGAGGAAGACCCTGTCTCAAAAAAAAGACGAAAAAAAAAAAATTCATGTTTGCAAGTGAAACTACTATGAAAGAAGGGCATTAAAGATAAAAATCACCTTTAAGGTGTATTTAACAATTATATATTTGTATTTAACACTGTATTAATGTTTAGCAATTAGGTACCTGTATTTTATTTTAGAAATGATGTTAGTGATGGTGATAAGCTCTGTATAATTGCCACTGAAAAGAACAGTGTGTGAGTACACTGTAAGTACTCAAATGCCTTTTTGAAGACATCCTTGTGCTGCAGACTGTGTCAAATACAAATTACCTGTATGGTTTTCTTTTTTCATTCATGGATGATATGGTTACCAACATAGGAGAAGCCTGAGTTCATTTTGCTGATTCTTAGTTTTTTTTTCCCCCTTCTTTTCCTACAGAAATGCTGAGCCGATTATCAGGGTTAGCAAATGTTGTTTTGCATGAATTATCAGGAGATGACACTGATCAGAATATGAGGGCTCCCTTAGACCCTGTGAGTAGCTCTGTTCTGATTTAAACTGGTAAGACATATGTTCCGTGTTCTTCTAAGGAAAATAATTTAAGATAGAAGGGTGTGAGAAGGCTTCCTGGTGCTAGGTGAAGCGAGGATTAATAAAAATATGAAATTTTATAAGTGATCTTTCTCTTGTAAGTTTTTAGCTTAAAAGCCACAGTGGTGGGAAACAAGTCCTGGATATAATTTGAAAGCGTTTCTCATTTGTCTCCCTGGGCCTTGTTTAGTGCCAAATTTTTAAAGTCCTTTCTTCTCATCCTTGGCTATTCCTGTTCCACAGGAAAGGTCTAAGTGACAAATGGGGGAACTAGAACAACTTTTGGGTTTCAAAATATCTGTTTGCTTTTATAATTTCATTTACCACTTCTCTTATAGTTTGTATTGTATTTTCTTTGTAAGATGACACAGATTGGCAATATGTATTATATTTTCTGAAGGCCACATAAGGAATTTAAAAAAGTTCTTAGTTTTCTGAAAAGAAGTAATACTTAGTGGTTAAGAGAGTTTTGTTTAACTACTCTCTTCATTTTAAATTTTGGCCTTTACCCTTACTGGTTTAAGATCTTTGCTTCCCTTTATTTTTCTCTTTGGTAAAATTAGGATAATAATACCTTAAATGAAATAATGTTTGTAAAATGCTTACCATTTATAAAACACTTAATACATTGTAATGGCTATGATAATGATTATTATTGGATCAGAGTTAGATTCTTAAGTTAACAAGAATATGAATTGGGTAAAATATAAGAAGTTGGAATGAAGAAACTCCTGTTGGGAAGCTAATAACTTTTTCCGGGTGCATTGGCAACTTCTTGTCTAAATATTAGGAATTACACCAAGAATCTGACATGGAATTTAATAATACTACACAAGAAGATGTTCAGGAGCGCCTGGCTTATGCAGAGCAATTGGTGGTGGAGCTAAAAGATGTTATTAGACAGAAGGATGTTCAACTGCAGCAGAAAGATGAAGCTCTACAGGTACTATTGTTTTTATCCTTTCTTGTGGAGCGTTTGATAAAGGATAGGTGATACACTACTCACTTTGTTTTTGTCTTCACTCAGATTATTAGAGAATCTGATTATTTCCCTGCTACTGTATCCTTATGCCTAGAAAATAACTTTTGGGTTGGGCATGGTAGTGCACACCTGTAATCTCAGCATTTGGGGAAGCTGAGATGGGAGGACTGCTTGAGGCCAGGAGTTTGAGATCAGCCTGGGCAACATAGTGAGACCCTGTCTCCACAAAAAAATAATTTAAAAAAATTAGCTGGGGATGGTGGTGGGCACCTATAGTCCCAGTTATTCTGGAGGCTGAGATAGGAGGATCACTTAAGTCCAGGAGTTTGAGGATGAAGTGAGTTGTGATTGTGCCACTGCACTCCAGCCCTGGTGACAGAGAGCCCCTGTCTCTAAAAGTAATAGTAACAAAAATAACTTTCGGTATGTGGTAGATAAGAGGTGAATAAACGTTTACGTATTTACCATCATTGTTCTTGGGCAGGAAGAAAGAAAAGCTGCTGATAACAAAATTAAAAAGCTGAAACTTCATGCCAAAGCCAAATTAACTTCTTTGAATAAACACATAGAAGAAATGAAGGCACAAGGAGGGACTGTTCTGCCTACAGAACCTCAGTCAGAGGAGCAACTTTCCAAGGTATGGTAACTGGCTATAGTATATATTTCCTAAGTTGAAAAAACCTACCAACAGAGCAGATTTTCACCAACCACAAATATTTAGGATGCTAAAATGATACAACACTAAATCATGTTTTTTTATTTTGTTTTGTTTTTTCTTATTAAGCTTATAGTTCAGCTGGATTGTAGGCCATACACAGGGAGAATGAAAGGCTTACAGAAAACATGGACATGAAATGCTAGTTGTGACTAGACTTTCAGGGAATCAAAAAAGGCTAACAGGAAGAAATAAGTACTGAAGTCAGGCATTTAAAGAGGAGAGAAACATACCTTTTGGAGGAGTTTCATCATTGATTAGAAGATTAAATTAGATTATCTCTGAGGTTTCTTCCAGCTCGGAAATTTTTTAATTCAGTGACTTAACACAGAATATTCTACGTTCTCATATAGTTACATAGTGGTGGATTAATGCTTCACGCATGTGGGCTGAATTACCTTGGAGTCTCTAAAAGGGAGACTCTCTAGGTTTATTACAGCAACCAACAAAACAGTTTAAGGCTGGAGGTAAAGAGGAGGAGTAAGGAAAGTACTGTCCTGTGAGGAATATTGTCCCAATGCTCATATTTTCATTATCTTTCCTCTGTGGTTAAACTCCACATACTCACATTCAGTCAGCTATTTAGAGAATAAGAAACTTCAGTTTTGTGGAAAATTTGGTACAGATTATATGGAGGCAGGCATATCACATGCATACTGTAGTTACAGAGTGAACCTAGACTTCACCCTGTGTAAGAAATCTTTTTATCCTTAGTTTTTGGGAAATGAGATTTTAATCAATTTTCTAGGCACAGCCCTTGGGGTCGCTAGTTAGTGATCCAGTTCCTGTTTCATCTTTCCTCTCAGGGGCTAATGCTCAGAGGACATTAGTCTTTTTGAATTAATAACCTTATTTAAGTTCTCAAAGCTTATTTTAAGAGCTTCTTTCAATCTTCTCAAATGATTTCATCTTGATCCTTCTTTTCCTTTCAGTTTTTCCTCTATCAGTTCTGCTCCCCTGACTGTGGTAGCACCAACCTCTCTCCTCATATTGCTTTGTTCCCTCCGGCTTCTCCTCAGCTATGATGTCAGATTTTTAAATAATCCATTTTATACCCTGTTTTTAAATTTTTTAGCTCTGAGACCTTAAACAAATCAGTGTCTTAGAGCTCGTTTTCTTCCCCTGTTAAAGAAATAATTTCTAAGTTTCAGCAATCAGTTATAGCAACCCTTTAACTATTATATACTTAATACAGAGATAGGTATTCTATAGAAAGTAGTTGCAGAAAGGACAGCAGTCTTCAGGTGCTTGACTGACCATTATGTGAAAATAAAAAAGTATTCTTTGTAGTTTCAATAAGCAGAAATAGCTTTGTTTGGGGTGTTGGGGGGAGTAAATTTAATAGAGAGGCAGAATCTCAGTCTAAGGGAGAGTTTCTGAAAAAAAAAATAGATTATTGAAAAATTTGGATTTCCCCTCACTGGCTCTTTTCTGATGTTTTGCTTGTCATTTAACAACAGTTATAGTTTCCTGAACTCTCTCCTTGATTCTTCAAGGCAACAGGACTGTGAGTTTTCTGTTAAGGTTTAGTCCTGCGTGGCACTGACTGGTTTTGCCCTCAGCATAAAAGCTGTCAAAATGGGAAACTCGGTGCCATTTCTTCCAATTATCACATCCCCTCCAGTATCTTCTTGCTTTTTGTTGTTCTCCGGTATTTTCAGATAGCTGTTATCTATATTGTCCACAGTTTGGGTTCACATGCTTGGTGTGAGGGAAAAAAAAAAAATATATATATATATAATATATAATGTATTCCACAGTTTATCGGTATTATGTGAGGGAGGGTAAGTCTAACAGGAACTACTTGGCCATACAAAAACTGGAAAACCCTAAGATTTCATGTCTGTTAGATCAGCTGGTTTTTCTTGCTCCCATCAGTTTAATAAAATTATAACTAAATGGTTGTAAATGAAAAATTAGAAGAAAATATTAAATATATGTTAATTGTAATTCTTTTAAATAATGACTTTATCTCCTGCATTTTCAGCATGACAAGAGTTCTACAGAGGAAGAGATGGAAGTAGAAAAGATAAAACATAAACTCGAGGAGAAGGAAGAACTAATTAGCACTTTGCAAGCCCAGCTTAATCAGGCACAGGCAGAACTAGCTGCACAGGTAGGGATGGAAGTTACTTCATAATCATTAGGTTAATGAATCACTAAAACCAATGGATTATTATATGACAAATACATTTTTCTAGATGCCCGATGGGCATTTATCTATGTATCTATCAGTCTCCTCCTTTTCTTCTTCTTCTTGTCTGGTAATTTTATTAGCATATGCGTTGGTGTTTGTCATTTTTAGTTGTTATTTTTAGATGCCCAGTATGCTCTTTCAATATATTGTTTCATGTATTTTAACTTTTGTTTGTTGTTTTATTTCACTTTATGGATTCTATTTTTTTGTTTACTTTTGTGTTTTTTCTGGTTTAATCTTCGATTCTGCAGTGATTTTTTTCTTTTTTATTGAATTTTTCGTGAGTTCTGTCACCTCATTTCTGATTTTTCTAAATCTATGTTTTTCTCTCATGTCTGTATTTTTTTTCCTTTCATTTTCTTTTCTTTTTCTTTCTTTCTTTCTTTTTTTTTTTTTTTGAGATAAAGGTCTTACTCTGTCACCCAGACTGGAGTGCAGCAGCACGATCTCAGCTCACTGCAACCTCCGCCTCACAGGTTCAAGCAATTCTCCTGCCTCAGCCTCTTGAGCAGCTAGAATTACAGGCATGCACCACCATGCCTGGCTAGATTTTTGTATTTTTAGTAGAGATGGGGTTTTACCATATTGGCCAGGCTGGTCTGGAACTCCTGATCTCAAGTAATCTGCCTGCCTCAGCCTTCCAAAGTGCTGGCCTTCCATTGTGGCTGGTGTGAGCCACAAAGCCTGGCCTGTATAATTTTCTTAATTTTTAAAAACTTTTTGAAATAGATTGCAATTTTGGTTTTTTTTTTTTTTAATATGCCTGTGGTGTGCTTTTATCGCCTATAAGCATTATCATTCTGCTCCTTAGTTTGTTTTTTGTTTTTAATTTATAACAAAATAAATTTAAATAAAAGAATTTATTTATTATATTTATGGAGGTTGAGAAGTCTAAAGTTGAGGGCCTGCATTTGGTGAGGGTCTTCTTGCTGATAGGGCTGTCAGTGGTGTCCCAAGGCAGCACAAAGCATCACATAGTGAAGGGTGTGCTGATTTGCCAGCTTAGGTCTCTTATCCTCTTCTTATAAAGCTACCAGTTCCCCTTCCATGACAACCCATTAATCCATTAAAACATGAATGTGTTAATTCATTCCTGAGTCCAAAGACCTCCTGAACCAGTCCTTTCTTAAAGGCCTTTTGTCACATTGGGGATTCAGTTTTAACATGAGTTTTGGAGGGGACATTCAAACCGTAGCTTTCCACCGTCGGCCCTCCAAAACTCATGTTCTTCTCATGTACAAATACTTTAGTTCCATCCCCACAGCCCCAAAGTTTTAGCTCATTCCTGCACCAACTCATCTGTGAGTCTGTGAAATAAAAAATACATTATCTACCTCCGAGATACAATGGTAGGATAAGCATAGGGTTCACATTCTCATTCTAAAAGGGAGATATAGGCAAGAAGAAAGAGATTAAGAGACCCCAGGAGAGCAGACATTGGGCCTTAAAATTCCAGAATAATCTTCTTTTACTCCATTTTCAGTATCTTCTGCACAGCTATGGGGGTTGGGTCCCCAAGGCCTCAGGCAATTCTGCCCGTATAGCTTTGTGGGGCTTAGTCCAGCCAGCTCTCCCAGGCTGGCTTTGCATTGCACACTGGTAGCTCTATAGTTCTGGTATGTCAGTGGAAGTCCCACACCATGCTTTCACTAGGCATTACTCTAGTGGGGACTCTGTGGGGCAATTCCAACCCCACATTTCCGCTTGGCATTGCTTTAGTGGGGAGGTCTCAGTTGTGGTTCTGCCCCTGAGACAAGTCTCTGCCTGAGCCCTCTGGCTATTGATGACATCCTTTGACATCTGAGTGGAGGCTCCCAAGCCTCCACAGCTCTTGCTTTCTGCGAGCCTGCAGAATTAGCACCATGTGGATGTTACCAAGTTTTATAACTTGTACCTTTTGAGCTGTGGCATGAGCCATACCTGAGGCTGCTTGAGCCATCATTGCACCAAGGAGAACAGCTGGAATGCAAGGAGCAGTGTCCTGAAGTGGCACAGAGCAGTGGTGTCTCAAGCCTATTATTCACAGAAACCATTCTCTCCTCTTAGGCCTTTGGACCTGTGATGGGGGTTGGTGGGGCAGCCTTAAAGATTTCTGAAATGCCTTCTGAAATGCCTTCAGGGCCTTTTCCTATTGTCTTGGCTATTAGTAACTGGCTCCCTTTTAGCCATGTTAATCTCTTTAGCAAGTGGTGGCTGTGCATTTTTGGATTCCCATCTTGAAATGCTTTTCCATTCTTTACCACATGGCCAGGTTGCAAATTTTCCTTTTTTTTTTTTTTTTCTCTCTGTTTTCTTTTTCTCTGTTCACTGTAGCAGATAGAAATAACCACAGAGCAGCTTGAGCACTTTGCTGCTTAAAATTTTCTCCTGCCGCATACCCTAGTTCATCACTCTCAAGCTCAGCCCTCTACAAAGTCCGTGGGCATGGACACAGTTCAGCCAAGTTCATTATTAATTTATAACAAGGATGGGCTTTACTGTAGTTTCTGGTACTTCGTTCCTCAGTTCTATCTGAAACCTCATCAGAATGACCTTTACTGTCCATATTTCTTTTTTTTTTTCTTTCTCTCTTTTTTTTTTTTTTTAAGACGGGGTTTCACCTTGTTGGTCTGGCTGGTCTTGAACTCCCGACCTCAGGTGATCCGCCCGCCTTGGCCTCCAAAGTGCTTGGATTACAGGCATGAGCCACCATGCCTGGCCTACTGTCCATATTTCTATCAGCATTGTGGTCACAACCGCTTAACCAATCTCTAAGGAGTGCCAAACTTCCCGTAGTTGTCTTCTAAGCCCTCATCAGAATCTAGGCATTTTTTAGCCAGTTCCTCAGAATTCTTCCAGCCTCTGCCCATTACCCAGTTCTAAAACTGCTTCCACATTTTCAAATAATCATTATCAGCAGTAACCCCACTTGTCAATACCAGTTTTCTTTTTTAGTCTGTTTTCTCTTACTTGTAGCAGAGCACCTGAAATGGGGTAATTTATAAGAAGACCAAGGCTGAGGGGCTGCATCTGGTGAGGGTTTTCGTGCTAGTGAGGGGTTGCTTTTTTAAAGAGTAACTTTATATGGGATATGACCTTGATCCTTTTCTGTTCCTTATTTTTGTGTCAAATTCATTTTCCTAAACCTCTGTTTGGAAGAAGGCTTGATTAAGGAAAGCTTTTCTTACCAGACTTCCTTTTTTGTTATTTTTATGTTGTATTCAAAGATATAGGAGCTGGATTTCTGAGATTTCCTGGCTTTCTTCCTTCTGCCTTTCACTTTGGTTAATGCCAACATTGTCCAATAGTAATAGGTTTATTTGTGATAATTAGAGACTGGAAACAACTCACATGCCCATCAATACAGAAATATTTAAACTGTGATATATCCACACACTGGAATACTACTTAGAAGTAAAAAGGAACCAACTACAGAACAGTAGCAGGCCTTTTTAAAATTTTAAAATGTGTCTATATTTATTTTTGAACTTAGAAAATAATTCAGCTGTAATGTTTATATTGCAATTTAATTATGATTAAATTAGTGTCAGCTGTTACTCATGCTATCTGCATTAAGAATACAAATAAACACATTACAATGTTACATAAGGGTCTAGAAAAAAAATTAAACTGAATCAACCCATTGACACCAACTACATATACACTTGTTACTTGTGCAACACCTCAGTAGTAACTTACATGATGCAACAGATAAGATGAAATACAGTCATGCCAAAACAGAGTTGTACTTAATGGAAAAATAATTTATACTTCAGTTTTCAAATTCAAATTAAATAATATTAAAAATTAAAAATATTTTTTATATTAGACATGTTTCAAGCCCTCTATAGCCACATGTGTCTAGTTGATACTGCATTATACAGTATGTTTGTAGACCTCTTTCTTCCATCTCTTTAATTCCTTTTCTGCTTAATTTTTATTTCACTCCTGGCAGTTTCTTCTTAGTACAGGTTCGTGTCTCAGAATGGAGCCATAATGAGTCAGTTTTGAGAGTTCAGAAGGCCTACTAGATTGCTCTAGCCCTTTTGGTCCTTCTTACTGTGCACCCTTGCATTTGCCTAGTATTACGGAATGACAGAGCCTTGCTGCTGTTCTAAAATTGGCCAACTGTACATTCCAACAAATGAATGCATTGGCTGTTTAGGGTTGTCCCTTTCTCAGAGCCATCAGATTTCACTTTGTTGCTGCCTTCTTTTCCTTACACAGTATAAGACTCTAATGCAATATAGTTCTTGTGGGTTTTTGTGGTTTCTCCTTACTAGCTTATACTTTAGGGTTCTTAGGACTGTCTGCCTAATTCTACTGTAAATGTTATCTGTGGTTTTTGGTTTTACTATTTCATGCTGTCTCTATGTGAGGATTCAGAGAAATTGAAAAATTGCCACTACTGCTTCTGTTTTCTTCTGACAAATGAAATTTTGATAATTACTTTTTAAAAACCATAATGCATGCAATTTCCTTTTTTGTTCAATGTAAATTAGAAGGGAATATGGTAGGCATTTAGCCCAAGCAAGAAAGGGATGTCAAAGAATTGAGAATGCTAATTCTTTTCCTTACTTTTTTTTTTCCTTCTACTTCTTCAGTTTGATAAGAGTTCTGCAGAGATGGAAGAATTTGTAATGATGAAGCAACAGCTCCAGGAGAAGGAAGAACTCATTAGCACTTTACAAGCCGAGCTCAGCCAGACACAGGCAGAGCAAGCTGCACAGGTAGGGGGAAGGACCTCACAAAATTAGGATAAAAAACCATGAAGTCCAGTGGGTTATTACCTGCAACTCAATTCAGTCAGTCACTGTAAAAAATCTTAGTAGCTAAAAGTATAGTAGCATGGATGTTGCACTGGAAATTATAAGTATATGTAGTAGTAGAGATTAGATGATGTGTGGTAGGTAAGTGTGTCATTAGGGAACACCAGAAAGCCTCACAATGTGTTATTTACCTTGATGAATTTGCTATAGCCTAATTTAGTTCTTAGTTCTGTAGGTCCAGAAACTTAATTTTAATAGCAGACAGATATTCAGTCTTTTAGGAATGGGCTCATGCTGAATTCAAAAGAGACCAATAAGTAAACCAAAAGAAATAAAAATAATTAGGTTCATTCTTTCTCTAAAATAGTATCTATCTTAATAGGAAAATAAATTATAGTTAGATTACTTAGTGAGCCTGTAATGACAAAGTGGTGTAGGTCATGTGATTTTATGTTAAGTGGCACCAGTATGTGACGTTCCTTTTCCCATTTATTTCAGTTATCAAGACCAGACCATTTGGATTGGCATCCTCAACTTTTTCTATTTTTCTAGGTTTCTTGGTTGGCCACCCACTGCCACATATATGTTTTTGAAATTGAGTCTCACTCTGTTGCCCAGGCTGGAGTACAAGTGACACAATCATAGCTCACTGCAGCCTTGATCTCCTGGGCTCAAGCCATCTTTTCACTTACCTCAGCCTCCCAGTAGCTAGAACTACAGGCATGTGCCACCACATCTGGCTCAATTTTTTTTTTTTACATTTTTTGAAGAGACAAATTCACACTGTGTTGCCCAGGCAGGCCTTGCACTCCCGAGTTCAAATGATCCTCACACCTTGGCTTCCCAAAGTGCTAGGATTACAGGCACTGTAATTTTTGCTTGGGGGGGGGGGTGGGGGAATGCTTTTGAATCATGAAAGATTTTTTTTTCCCTGAAGTACCTTTGTACATAGCTAATCTTATCCATTAGGTGTTTACTTTATTGATAATTTGTAGTATTAGTGGTGCCTTCTCTCTGTGGTTGGCCTACTGCTGTGTATACAGTTAAAATTATATATCCTGAAAGTATTGATTTTACCTATTAACTTTTGTTATGTCCTTTTATTATTATTTTTTTATTGTGTCCTTTTCATGTATAAGCACTATATACAGTGCAGGATGAAGAAATACCAAATATGGTTTTTACCTGTGTGTTGCTAAAATATGGAAAGCCAGATATGTAAATGTGTTAAGAGATTCATCATAATTTAAGGCTTTCCAAATAAGTGCCAAAACAAGCAGTAATACAAACAAAATATTTTGAGAGGTGAAAGAGGTTTCTGTGAGTATGACCATTAAGGAAAATTACATGGAAAAGTTGGGATTTAGGCAAAACCATGATAGGTAGATAATATTCTAGACAAGATGGGGAAGGTATTTCGATCATGAGGAATGGTGTTAGTAAAACTGCAGAGAAGGAAAATAATATGAAACATATATGGGAAAGGAGTTAGATATGTTTGGCTAATGAAAGCCTCCAGTGCCTACACACTTGAAACACAAGAGTCCAAATTCCTGGTGAGGTCAGAATCCAGATAATAAAAAATTATGAGGGTTTTTTTCCTCCTACCAAAAAAGAGAGCCAGAGTTGATTCAAAGTGTCACAAACTGTGATATCAGCAGTTAAGGACCAATGCAAAATGGGCAAGCTAACAGCTAAGCAGCATGCTCCTCCACCATAGATCTTAAGGAGATGAATTAGCAGATGCACGCACACACACACACACACACACACAAAACCTAAAAACAAAGCAGAATCACTGATAGTGAACAGCTCACAATCAATCCATTTATTTCCATTTCATTCTGTTCGGAGCCAGTTAAAAATGAGCATGATCTAGAAGGCTGCAAGTAATGACAGCTGAAAACAGCTGCATGGAGAGGTGGTGTGGAATTAGAAGTACACCAGGTCTTTGGTAGAAGCAATTCTTTGAAAATAAGACTAGAAAGCTAGATTAGTATTTCCAGTTGTAGAGAATCTTGAATAAATGATATGTTGGTTGACTTACAGGGCATGAGAATTTCACTGAAAGCTTTTCAGCCATGAGCAAGAAGTGTCCAGGGTTTAGTAGAAATCTAACTTAACTTCACTTTATGTGTTTAATATCCTAATCTTTTTAGAACTTTAAAAAATATATACTTCTTGTATATTTAAAACATTTCTAATAACCATGAACATATAATTTTTGATCAAAATTTATGTTTAGGCTGACTTCTGAATTTGAAAATAGGCTTTCTCTCACATTTGGTAGTTACTGTCTGGCCAATCTCTCTTCCAACATCCTCATCCTTGACAATCAAAATTTCACTTTAAAAAGCTACTGTCTATCAGTTCTCAGTGTCTATCTTGGAAAGTAGTCTGTGAGTTTTATTTGTGCAATATTTGGGGAGTGTAACTTGCATAGTTTCTCTGGTGTGTGTCTTCAGTTGAGTTCCATGCAGCAGGTGGTCCGAGAGAAAGATGCCCGCTTTGAAACACAAGTTCGTCTTCATGAAGATGAGCTTCTTCAGTTAGTAACCCAGGCAGATGTGGAAACAGAAATGCAACAGGTGTGTTGCTAAAACTCAGTAGAATGACTGTCATTTTGGTTAATATTTAATCATCACAGCCACCTTCCTACCCTTACCCACTGCTCTTCACTTGGTGTTCGTGTTTTCCTTATTGGCCTCTTTTTGGTGTCCTTGTCTTCTGTTGCATAAAAATTGTTTATTTTTTCTTATTCTTTTCTTGCCTTTTACTCCTCTGATCAGGTTGCTGGTACTCAAAAGCTGAGTTTAGTTGGTGAATTTATGTGGTAGTCAAAAATTGGTTTCTTTTCAGTTTTCTGATTGTAGCTACCTTTGTGCATAACACACCTAATCCAAAGCTTCAAATCAATGAAGTCAGTTTTAAATGTTCAAAAAATTAGAGATGAAAAAGAATGATTTTGAAGCCATGAAGTATTTTATTAGATTAGTAATTCTTTTTAAAAAAAATTTGAGTAGATTTTGAAAATTGGCTTCATTGTATTTGAGTTCACCATCTACTAACTCAAAGCATTTGGTTTAATTTAGTATGTAGTGCAGTGCGGTACTGAAAGGCACTTCAGTGATACTTCATGTTTGATCTATTTAATTAGAGTGAAAATTAATTAGAGTTAATTAGAGTAAAAACATCTAAGTTCTAAGGAATCCTTCAGAATGTGCCATTAAGTAAAGTTTCAGAATACAACATATTATTAAGTAGAATACTAATTATATATGTGTATCATTGATCTATTTATTCAACAAGTGTTTTTCAAGTGCCTGCCCTGTGCATGAAACTAGGAGAACAGAAATGGTTCTTGCCTGCAGAGAATGTTCCCTTGGGTGGGTAAGATGTACATGTACCTATGCTATCTAGGTACAGGATGTTAACTTTATGATTTTGAAAGCAGATATGTGTCATTTTTTTTTCTAATTTTTAAAGTGGCTTCCTAATTCAGGGACTTGCTTGTGTCTGGGTTTGGTTGTTGTTGGTGCGCTGGAGAAGACATTCTGGAGAGTCTTTGTTGCTGCTGAATGGGGAGGATGGCATGCTGATCTCCCACTCTTTAACTGTGATCTTCAACACCCCAAAATTTAAGTACACTAATTTACATGGCATTTTGAAAGAAAAGTAAATGTAAACACTCATTTGTTAGCACATTATGTCTAAAATGTTTTCTTCTCAGAAATTGAGGGTGCTGCAGAGGAAGCTTGAGGAACATGAAGAATCCTTGGTGGGCCGTGCTCAGGTTGTTGACTTGCTGCAACAGGAGCTGACTGCTGCTGAGCAGAGAAACCGGGTACTGCCTTCTGATCTTTACTTGCTGCCTTGGGGGTATTCATTTCCACTTTAGTTTGCCAGGCAGTAGATATAAAAGCTTATTTAAAGTCTTCAGAGAATTGATGCCATTTGTTCATTCTTTCAACAAATACCTCGTGCTTAAGTGGTGGGGATGCAGTACAATTATGAGCAAAACTAAATACAGTTCTTTCCTTCATGGAGCATACATTGCTGTTCTTTTGTTGCTCTTTTCCTTTGCCATTTTAGGTCTGGGGTCCTAATTTCTCTAGAATGTCATACAGATTGAGTATGCCTAATCTGAAAATCCAAAATGCTCCAAAATCTGAAACTTTATAAGCATCAACATGACACCACAAGTGGAAAATGCCACACTGACCTTGTGGAACAGGGTAACAGGTCAAAGGCAAAACTTTGTTTTATGCACAAAATCATTTAAAATATTGTATAAAATTATCTTTAGGCTATGTGTATAAGATGTATTTGAAACAGATGAATTTCATGTTTAGACTTGGATCCAATCCCCAAGATATCCAAGATATTCCAAAATCCGAACAAAATGGAAAACTGAAATACTTCCGGTACCAAGCATTTAGAATAAGGGATACTTGGCCTGTATTTTCCTTTAGTGAGTTTCTTTTTCATCAGTTAGCCTTCTCTGTCTTGAATGGTTCTTGTGCTTTATGTACAGTCCTGTCTTTGCTTGTTTTAGTCAATTGACCTTCTGTTGGAGTGACATGATCTCATTCTGCAATGTTCCCTGAGTCTAAAGTTAATCAGGAATGATGATCTGACTATAATTCATCCTGCCATTTTCTTTTTCATACTGTCCTGATCTTCATTCTCATTGAATTCCATTTTGCTCCTCTAGTATGTTAATTCTTCCTTATTCTTGCTCCTTTCCGTGTCCTGTATGGACCCATGCTTGACAATTTGAACTAATTTTTTTCCAGCCCTTGGATTCCTTGTGTCCCTATCCTGTCACATCCAAGTAGTCTCATCGTAATGCAGAATTGGTGCTAGAGTCCACATTCTCTGTTTGTTTATCTGGGTACTTGTGTGCTGCCAGAGAAAGTCAGCTATCTCGCTCTTCTTAATTTTCAACTCTCCTTGAGAAAGGCTTTCTCTCTAGCATAGAAACATGTTCTCATTTTTTTCCATCCTCCAAGAAGAAGCATTTTACAATGCTTGTCGAAATGAAATGATGTATTTATGGCTCAAGAGACTCTTTTTTCTTAGGTTCTCTCTCAGCAATTACAGCAGATGGAAGCTGAACATAATACTTTAAGGAACACCGTGGAAACAGAAAGACAGGAGTCTAAGATTCTACTGGAAAAGATGGAACTTGAAGTGGCAGAGAGAAAATTATCCTTTCACAATCTGCAGGAAGAAATGCGTCATCTTTTAGAACAGTTTGAGCAAGCAGGCCAAGCCCAGGCTGAACTAGAGTCTCAGTACAGTGCTTTGGAGCAGAAGCACAGAGCAGAAATGGAAGAGAAGACCTCTCACATTTTGAGTCTTCAAAAGACTGGACAAGAGTTGCAATCTGCCTGTGATGCTCTGAAGGATCAAAATGCAAAACTTCTCCAAGATAAGAATGAACAGGCAGTTCAGTCATCCCAGACCATTCAGCAGCTAGAAGGTCAGTAGCTGATTACTTTTGAAGTCCACGTCTCTGGCACCTGAGTGGCTTGTATTTCATGTTTTCAGGGATCTGTTAATGAAATTTTTGCTCAAACCAATTGAACCAATAAAAGGACTAAGAAAAACAGCTCTTCTGAACTTCTTGTTGCATTTTTCCTACCTCTGAGTGGTTATAATCTGTCTTAATATTATTATTATCATTACAGTACTAAAAATGTGATAGTGACGTTCTGGATATTAAATAGAATGCTATATGAAATATGACTCAGATCTGAAGGATTCAGTGACTGAAATGAGTAGAATTAGTTTTTGGGAAATTCAGGCCAGATCTAGGTCCACAGGTTAGGAGACTAAATTGCATGGCATCATCCATAAATCTAAAGATGAATCTCAATGCTTTTCTTACAGGTGAAAATCTTTTTTCACCTAATTTCTTTTCTTATAGGTGAAAATTTATTCTTTAAGAAGATATAAAGAAAACTGTTTAAAATATGCTGTTATAAAATTAATATGTGCCACTAAGAAATTGAACGTTTTAGAACTTTATAAATTAAAAAGTAAAACTTCCTTAACACCGATGCTCATCTCACTAGTCCTCTTCCCCAAATTATAATCTTTACTAATAGATTGGCATAGACATAAGGGAAAGATTTTGGAAAGAATTAAGTTGAAAATTTGTATTGAATAACTGAACTTTAGACAGTTTTGAAGGGTATCATATGGGAACAGAGTGTTACATGAGCAAGCTGTTCTCTTAAGCATGTTCATGTTTAAAACTTTGTGATGAAATCTTGATGGGACCGATAACACCTATGTTGAGAGTGAAGAAAATAAAAACCCTAAAGCCATTTTCAAGGGGGAAAGGGAAAATGAACTTTTAAAAAATGTCTAGGGCCGGGTGCAGTGGCTCACACCTGTAATCCCAGCACTTTGGGAGGCTGAGGTGGGCGGATCACCTGAGGTCAGGGGTTCAAGACCAGCCTGGCCAACATGGTGAAATCCCATCTCTACTAAAAATAAAAAAAAAAAAATTAGCTGGGCATGGTAACACATGCCTGTAATCCCAGCTACTTGGGAGGCTGAGGCAAGAGAATCAGTTGAACCTGAGGAGTTGGAGGTTGCAGTGAACCAAGATCACACCACTGCACTCCAGCCTGGGCAACAGAGCGAGACTCATGTCTAAAAAAAAAAATGCCTAAGCTTATTTTATGTTACTTTTGAAGGAGATGGTTTACTGAGGTGTCCTTTGGTCCTTGAGAATATTTAAACAATTAACAATGTTATCATTGGCATTATAATTTTAACTAAGGTAACTAAACTAGTAAACAGCATACAGTGTATCCTTAGAAGATAATAACTACATTTCAGACTTGAAGCAAATATTACATTTATTTGTTTTCTTTTCTTTAGATCAACTCCAGCAAAAATCCAAAGAAATTAGCCAGTTTCTAAATAAACCACCCTTGCAGCAACATGAAACAGCATCTCAGACTTCTTTCCCAGATGTTTATAATGAGGGCACACAGGTAATTAAATGTGACGTTCTTATGAATGTTAACTATTTGTCTTTGCTGTATCTGTACTTCAGTGCTCTAATGAGGATTTATTCCAGAGAGCTGTATAAACCTTCTGTTTTTTTTCTGCCTGACAAAATACTTTTTTGAGGACAATTCTATTTGAAAGGAATCATGAAAGGCATTAATGCAGGGTTTCAACAATAGAGAATGAAAAAATAATAGATAACAAGTAGAACGATCTCAGAAGCCTTTCTGATTTTAAGGTCTTAACAATTTGTATTGGAGATGAATCATTGCTTTTGCTTTTATAGTTAATTTTCCCAATTCAGAAGTCTTTTTTTTGGGGGGGGTGGGTAAACTAAGATTTGATCAGATTTAGTGAACATGAATCAGTCTAATCAAACTTAAAAGTCTACTATGGAAATCATATTGTTCCCCTTAATTAACAGTAAAAAAAAAATGGCGAAGTAGCTTCTGATTGGCCAATATAGTCTCTCTTTCTTCTACAAAAATCTCTGTAGAAAGCTGGATTATAATCAATGAAGGCGGATTCAGGCTGATTGAGCCTGAGTATCAAAACAAAGATAGTTAGTTTGATGTTCTTAATTGACTAATGTCAAGTTGGGATAACTAGATTCATCTCCATTGTGAGATTATACCCTTCCAAACTCACAGACTTGTTGGTCAGCAGAGTCCTATGTTTCCTGCGCCGTACTGTGCACTGATAAAAATTTTTGCTTCTTGGTTTCTAGCATCTAGGCTTTCTAATCTCTTCTATTCTCCCATTCTAGACTTTTTCCTCTAATGTTTTGTTAAGACATTTTCCAGCCATTCAAATAAGATGAAAGAGTTTTATAGTGGACATCTGTATACCCACTATCTGAATTCTATCATTGACATTTTAACATGTTTGCTTTATCAAATGCCTATCTATTTATTCATCCCTCTGCCCATTCATCAGTTCATCTTAAATATTTAATATATTTCACAGTAAGTTTTGGACATCAGTACATTTCTCTCTAAATATGTCAGCATTCATATCATTGACTATATTTCAATATTTATTTATAATTGTTATTTTTTTTTGAGGTAAGATTTACTAACATTTAAATGCACAGATCTTAAGTATACTATTCCTTGAGTTTTGTCAAATGTATGCACCTTTGTTACCCAAACCCCTGTTCAAGATATATCACATTACCATCACCTTACAAACTATCCTTATACCCCTTTACAGTCATCCTCATCTTTCCCCTTCAGAGACAACTACTGATTTTTCACCATAGATTAATTTTGCCTGTTTTACAACATCGTATAAATTTACCATACAATATGTCCTCTTACATGTAAAGCTTCTTTTACTCAGCATATTTGGAGATTCATCCATATTGTGCATGTATTATTATTTATTCTTTTATATTGCTGAGAAGTATTTTGTTTTATGAATATGCTATATTTTCCTTTTGCATGATGTACTGCATTTTCCTGTTGATGGACACCTGGGCTTTTCATGTTTTGACTATTATGAATTAAGCTGCTAGGAACATTCTCTTTTTCTTTTTTTTTATTATTTTATTTTATTTTTAATTTTTTAAAGTTTTTTTTGAGACAGAGTTTCACCATGTTGGCCAGGTTGGTCTTGAACTCCTGACCTCAGGTGATCTGCCCGCCTTGGCCCCCCAAAGTGCTGGGATTACAGGCGTGAGCCACCTCACCCAGACATTATGAACATTCTCATGTAAGTATTTATGTGGACATATGTTTTCATTTATCTTCAGTAAATACTAGTTGAGGTATTGCTTGGCTGGCCATAGATAGCTTTATGCGTTACTGCCAGATCTTTTTCCAAAGTGGTTGTACAATTTTTTTTTTTTTTTTTTTGAGACAGAGTCTTGCTCTGTTGCCCAGGCTGAAGTCCAGTGGCTTAATCTCGGCTCACTGCAACCTCCACCTCCCAGGTTCAAGCAATTCTCCTGCCTCAGCCTCCCGAGTAGCTGGGATTGCAGGTGCCTGCCACCACACCTGGCTAATTTTTGTATATTTAGTAGAGATAGGGTTTCACCATATTGGCCAGGCTGGTCTCAAACTCTTGACCTTGTGATCCACCCACATCAGCCTCCCAGAGTGCTGAGATTACAAGCATGAGCCACCGCACCCGGCTGTGGTTGTACTATTTTAGACTCCCACCTAAAATATATGAGAGTTCCACATCTTCTCCAAGATTTGGTGGTGTCGGTTTTAAAACATTTTAGCCATGGCTGGGTGCGGTGGCTCACGCCTGTAATCCTAGCACTTTGGGAGGCCGAGGTGGGTGGATCACCTGAGGTCAGGAGTTTAAGACCAGCCTGGCCATCATGGTGAAACTCCATCTTTAAAAAAACAAACAAACAAACATTTTAGCCATTCTAATGGGTATGTAGTGGTATTTCATTGTGGTTTAAGTTTGCATTTCCCTGATGACAAATTATGTTGAACATTTTTTCTTGAGATTCTTAGCCATATGTATACCTTGTGTTGGTGAGGTGTCTGTTTACATATTTCCTTATTCTGAAAATTGAGTTGTCTTTTTATTATCAAGTAGGAATTCTTATATGTTCTGAATGTCAATCTATTATCATATATGTTTGGTGAATATTTTCTCCCATGCTGTGGCTTGATTTTTCATTTTCATCATGATATCTTTTTATTAGCACACACTTTTAAATTTTGATGAACTTAATTATTTATCATTTTTTTTGTGTGCCCTGTCTATGAAACCTTTCTTAGCCCCAATTCATGAAGATATTCTCTTATGCTTTCTTCCACAAGCTTTATGGTTTTAATTTTCACATGAAGTCTCTGAATCTCAAATGAAATTTTGTGTGTGTCGTAAGGTAAAGGTCAAGTTGTTTTGTTTTTTTGCATATGGATATTTAGTTGTTTTAGCACCATTTCTTAAAGAGACTCTACTTTCCTCATTGGATTCTCTTGGTACCTTTGTTGAAAATCAAAGACTAATATGTCCATTTCTGAATTTTCTGCTCTGTTATATCGATCTGTTTGTCAGTCCCTATGCCAGTATCACAGTCTTCATTATTGTAGTTTGTCATTAGTCTTGAAGTCAAGTATTAATAGAAGTCCTCTAACTTTGTTCTTTTCAAGGTTGCTCTGATTATTCCAAGTCTTTTCTGCATAAATTATAAAACCAGCTTCTCAAATTCTACTTTTTTAAAAAAGACAGATGAGATTTTGAATTGTCATTGTGTGGAATCTGTTGATCAATTTAGGGAGAACTGACATCTTAACACTGCTGAACTTTTAAATCTATGAATATAGTATGTATCTCCATTTATTTAGATCTTTAATTTCTTTCAGCAGTGTTTTGTAGTTTTCATTGGAGAAGGTGTGCACATTATAACATTTATTCTGAAGTAGTTAATATTTTTGATACTATTGTAGATGGAATTATTTTTATTACATTTTCCAATATATGCTAATATGTAACTATACAATTGAATTTTATTAGCCTTATATTCTGTGACCTTGATAAACAAATTAATTTTATTGGCTCTAGTCTCTTTTTATAGATTCTTTAGGATTTTCTATGTAAGCAATCATGTCATCTGAAAATAAAGACAAATTTTACTTCTTTCTAATTTATATGCCTTCAGTATACTGTTTAATAGAAGTGGTGAGACTGGATCTTCTTGCATTGTTTCTAATCTTAGGGGAAAGTACTCCATAATTTACCATTGGCTGTGATAGTAGTTTTAGGTTTTTTATAAATTTCGTATATCAGACCGTCCTCAATCTGATAGAGGAAATTTTTTCTTAGTTTTTTTTTTTATATTTCTTAATTTTTTTCTTAATTTTTTAAATAAACTCTCTTAATTTTTTTGATATTTCTAGGCTATGTGGTTCTTCTATGAGTAATAACAAATGTCAAGTTTTAGCAAACCTCCAAAAAATTTTATATTTATTTATTTTTTTGAGATGGAGTTTAACTCTGTTGCCCAGGCTGGAGTATAGTGGTGCGATCTTGGCTCACTGCAACATCCACCTCCTGGGTTTAAGCGATTCTCCTGCTTCAGCCTCCTGAATAGCTGGAACTACAGGCACCTGCCACCACATCCAGCTAATTTTTGTTATTTTTAATCGTGATGGGGTTTTGCCATGTTGGCCAGGCTGGTCTAAAACTTCTGACCATAGCTGATCTTCCTGCCTCTGCCTCCCAAAGTGCTGACATTACAGGCATAAGCCACTGTGCCTGGCCTTTTTTTTTTTTAATTTTCTTTCTTTCCTTTAAGACAGAGTCAATCCATTGCCCAGGCTGGAGTGTAATGGTGTGATGACAGCTCACTGCAACCTCACCCTCCTGGGCTTAAGTGATCCTCCCACCTCAGCCTCCTGAATGGCTAGGACTACAGGCACAAGCCACCATGCCTGGCTGTTTTTGTGTTTGTTTGTTTATTTTTTTATTTATTTATTGCTGGAAATGGGATTTCATCATGTTGCCAAGGCTGGTCTTGAACTACTGGACTCATGCAATCCTCCTGCCTTGGCCTCCCAAAATGCTGGGATTATGGGCATGAGCCACCACACCCAACCCCAATATATTTACTGAAAAAAAATCTGCATATAAGTGAACTCATGTAATTCAAACCCATGTTCAAGAGTCAACTGTATTACCCTTTTTCTATATAACTGAATTTGATTTGCTAATATTTTGTGAATGATTTTTATATTCATATTTATGAAGGATATCAGCCTACAGTTTTCTTGTTTTATAATATCTTTATCAGGTTTTGGTATTAAGGGTATGGCAGCCTCATAATATGTTCCCTTTTCTTCTATTTTCTGAGAGTGTTTTCTTTTTTTCTATTTTATGAGAGTTTGTGATTGGTATTATTTTTTTCTTTGAAAATAATTAAAAAAAATTTTTTTTAAAGAATTCACCAATGAAACCATCTGAGTCTGGAGTTTTAGGAATGTTTTTGATAATAAATTGAATTTCCTTTACAGATACAAGGCTAATAAGATTGTCTTTTTCACTTTGTGCCAGTTTTGGTTTGTTTGGATTTTTTTGTTTGTTTGTTTGTTTTTTTAGTTAGGTCCATTTCATTGAAGATGTTCTATTTTTGTTATAATGTTGGTTACAGTATTACTTTTTATCCTTTTAATGCCTGTAAGCTCTGATCCCTACTGTTGTAAATTTGTGCATTTTCTTAATCAGTCTACCTAGAATTTATTCAACTTTTTCCCCCAGTCTTTTCAAAGAACCACTTTTGGCCTTGTTAATTTTCTCTCTTGCTGATTATTTTCATTTTCATTGATTTCTACTGTTTAGTATTGCTTTCCACTTACTTTGCTTTTCTTTTTATAGTTTCTTAAGGTGAAACTTTATTTCAAAGATTTCAGGTCTTCTTTTCTCATGAACATTTAAAGTTAACACAGTTCCCTCTAAGCACAGCTTGTTATGTTGTAGTTTTTTACTCATTTCAGTTTTTGAAGATTTTTCTGAGTTTCCCTACGATTTTTTCATTGACCATGGATTATTTAGAAGTGTGTTCTAAATAAGCATGTTGTAGAATATCCAGATATTTGGTTTTATTTCTAGATATCTTATTATTGATTTCTAATATTTCATTATGATCAGAGAATATGTTTTATATGATTTCAATCCTTTGAAATTTATTGACACTTTGAAATTTTATGACAGCATATAGTGTCTTGGTGAACACATCTTGTACACTGCAAATAGTGTGTATTCTGTAGTTATTGGATGTAGTGTTCTACAGATAGCACTTAAATCATAGTATTGTTCAGGTTATCTTTGTCTTTGATTTTTGTCTGCTTATCAAAACATTTGCTAAGAGGGGGTTGAAATCTCCAACTTTGACTGTGGAATTGTCTATTTCTCCTTTTAATTTAGTTGTTTTTTGCTTTTTGGTAATTGGAAGCAAATTTGGTAATTTGCTTTTTGGTAATTTATCTCAAAGATAAATGTGTATGTACTTAATAACAGAGATTTTTTTCATTTACAAAATGTTACTCTATCTCTAGTAATACTTCTTTATTTACATTTCTCTGTATCTGTCATTAATAAAAGAATTCCAGTATTCTTATGTTTATTGCTTGAATGATATATTATTTTCTATCCTTTTACTTTCAACTTATGTCTTTCTTTAAAGTGAATGTCTTGAAGGCAGCATATAGTTGGGTTATACTTTTTTATTTCTTCTGTCCTCTGCTTTGTAATTGGAGTGCTTAGTCCTTTTATTGTAAGTGTTGATGTCATTGGATTTAGGTCTATCATTTTGCTTTCTGTTTTTTCCCCTCTGTTTTATCTTCTTCTTTTTTCCTGCCTTCTATTTGATAATTAGAAGTTTCTTGATTTTAATTTTCATTTATTGGTGGACAGTTTTTCCTTTTAAACAGCTCTATTAAAGATATACTTGACATACAATAATATGTATACATTTAAAGTATACAGTTTAAGGGGGGGTTTTGTTTGTTTGTTTGTTTGTTTTTTGAAACAGGGTCTTGTTCTCTCACCCAGGCTGGAGTGCAGTGACATGATCACAGCTCACTGCAGCCTTAGCTTCCCTGGCTCCAGCAGTCCTCTCACTTCAGCTTCCTGAATAGCTGGGCTGCTTTGAATCAGCCCAACAAATACATAGTGCTATTGTTAAGCCAGAAATTTCAGCTAAGTTTATACATAGAATTCAGGGCTTCTACTTTCTAATACTCTTTTTCTTCTCTCTGATCTCTCTCCTCACATCTTGGCAGCTGTGTTTGTCCCAAAATCAATCTTCTCATTCTTTGAACCAGAAATATCTGTGGCTATTCTATTAGAGTTTTACTTGCCGTGTATAATGCAAATTGGGAACTTCCCTCAGGATAAAAGCCATAGTAACCCTAAATTCATCTCTTGCTATTTCTTTTAAACATCAAATGAAGATTTTGGGTCAAGTATGCTGTAAAGATCCTCATGGCTTAAAAATTCTACAATTGTATGAAAATTTAATAGAATAATAACCATGGAGAATAATATATAACCATGGAGAATATTTATCACATACATAAAACTAAACATGTGGTGTAATTAGATACATGCCTGTCCAAAGGAAAACCGAAAATTCTGGATATGTAAATTAAGCCAAGGGAATTTTTATTATACTTGGAAAAAAAAAGTTATAAATCTTCTTTCCTTCTTAAGAGGTACATATTCTTTTGCCTCTGTTCCTCTTTGTGGAACCTCTCTTCATGTTCATTCTCCTTCAGGAGAGAGACCATTTACTTGGTGGCATTAATCTAATCTTTTAATGTTATTTGTTTGTGAACCTGAAAATGTTCTTTCTTATCCTGTAGACTTGGGATTTCTATCTTTGTAATCCAGGCTTCAGTCTTAAATTTAAAAGCCAATGAACTTGATATTTGTGTGAAATATTTTATTTCTTTTCTTCAAAGATTACCTAGGCAGATAAGTAAATGTTATTTTTAAAGTATTTTCATGGCTGGAGAACTTTTAGAAGACAAAAATGCTGGAGGCTATCTGGGCATTTAGTGTGAGAATTTTCTACTGGAGAATGATTAATTTGTTGTCTTTCTATAATTTAGGCAGTCACTGAGGAGAATATTGCTTCTTTGCAGAAGAGAGTGGTAGAACTAGAGAATGAAAAGGGAGCCTTGCTCCTTAGTTCTATAGAGCTGGAGGAGCTGAAAGCTGAGAATGGTATGTATAAAAGAAAACCATAATTCTCTGTCTTCTTATCCCACAAGTGCCTCTACTTTTATCACTATTTATGTATAACATGTAGAATTATCTGATTCCATGATAATAAAGATTTAGATAGTAGAGCTGGTAACTACCAAAGATAAAATTAATGTACATTATATAATTAGAGGATAGTATCAGTGTTTACATATGTATAACATTTTACAATATGGACTATACATGCTGCAGGATTTCTTTATAACTCATAATCATTTTGGAGTGGTCATGGTATCCTATAGGAAGTATGGCTTAAACAGGACCTTAATAAGATGATTTTTAAAATAAGTAAAATGAAGAAAGGACATTCTGGTAATAAATTTGTGGGATGAGGTAATAGAGATTAGTATAAAGGTTTAAAGGTAGAAACTATTTTGTGAGTGAGTGGTTTATGCTCATGCTGTACCCTGCTTAGAATCCTGCTCCTTTCCTTTAGTCTGGGTGATTCTTATTCATCTTTCAGGCCTTGACTAGCGCATTATCTTTTTCAGGAATTTGGTACTGATCCCCAAAAGTTGGGTTGAATGATTTTTTTGAGCTTCCATAACATCCTTATATAACTTTAACATTGTATTAAATGATCTGTTTATATGTTTGTCTTTTTTTTACTATATTATAAGTTCTTCAAAGTTTAAATATAAGCTCTTCAAGGGCAGGGGCTACTTTTTTCCATCTTTGCTTTACCCAAAACTAGTATACTACCTGGCAAATAATGGCTACTGAATAAAGTTTTGCTGGATTAAACTGAACTTAGCATTTTATCCTGTTGGACTGTGTGTGAATTGTTAGTGAGAATGAAGACGTGTTTCTTTTCACTCATCATGTGCTTCATTTGGACTTCATGAATTTAGTAGCGTATAGTTAATGGTTTCTTGATCAAATTCATCTTGGGTTAACTGACTACTTTGCTTTATCATCTAGGAATGAGAATGAATAGGAAGTAAAGGTTGTAAAACTTGTATTAAACTCTAGCGCCAATATTTCTAACTCAACCATTTTACAGGTTTCCGCTTAGATCTCAATGGAGGCTTATGCACTTATATTAGATGATTCCCACTATTGCTAATAAGTAAAGAACACCACAAATTCAGCTCATTATTTAAACCATTCAGAGCACTCCTTTGAGGCCTTATCCATGATGCTTATTTTGCAGTTTTGCAAACAGTCTCTATCCTGTTCATGTGGCTTCATATGGTTTGAAGGTGTTATATGAGTTCTTTTCCTTTGCTCTTTCCTGCAAGGATCACTGGCCTTAAGGTTTTCTGTATTAGTTTTTGTGTCTGGCCTTATAGATTACTTTTACTTTATATGTCATGTTCTTTTCAACTTACCTTTTGCACTGACATTTCTAAAACTGTATCCCTTTTTCAAGTAATCTTGTGAAATGTATGAATATATTATATACTGTCTTGAATTCACTTGCCTCATCTATGGTGCCTTTCCTATGTGCCAGGCACTATTCTAGATGCTGGGGATGTAGCTATGAACATATTAGAGGGGAAGACAGACTACAAACCTCTCTATACACATAAGGAAATTTCGGAGAATTATAAGTATTAGTCTAAAAATAAAACAGGGCATTTCAAATGCCTTGGAGAAGAGGAAGGCAGAATTAGAGTAGTAGGAGTAGGCCTCTCTGAGGACTTAAAACCTGAATGATGAAAACGGAACAGTCATGCAAAGAGGCTAAGCAAAGAACATTCCATGCAGAGAAAAAAGCAGTACAAATGTCCTCAGGTATGAATGAACTTGATAAGTTTGCAGAAGAGAAAACAGGCCAGTGTTTGTAGCAGAGTGAATGAAAAGGGGACAGTACAAGAAGAGGAGTTTGGAGAATTAGTAAGGTCAAAGCATGAGGGTTCCTGTGGGTCACATTAAGACATTTGGATACAGTGTAAAAAATGTATATATTTTTTCCTTTGGTGTATCTGTTTTAGCTTCTCAGAAAGAATATAAGCTTTTTGAGGTTATTGATATCAATGCTCAATATATACACATTGTAATAGAACTTGGGTTAAAACTTAAACGACCTGGATTATAATCCCAGCTCTCTAAACTAGCTGCATAACCTTTTGGGTCATGTCATTTCTTTGTTTCCTAATATGATCATTGAGGAGATTGGATAGCTCCCTTTTAGTGCTAAAATTTGATATCTTTATGAACATTGAAGAATATTGTAAGTGCTATATTAATGCAAAATATACATTACAAACACAGTAGGATTATGGATAAATTATATGTATTGTCCTAGAAGTTCCATATTATGCCACAGAAATAGCTGCTTTATGTCCTATGCCCTGGCATCCTTCTCCTTTCAAACCTTCCACTATTTAGTATACTTTACTCAAGTTCATTATCATTACCTAGTACTGTTCGATCTTATATCTCATCTAATCATATTCTCTTGCCACTTCTTTATTTTAATAAGGCTTTTACCTCTCCCAAACTATTTTGTTTGTTTTTAAAAATTATTTCATGCATCTTAAATAACTTCATATGCAGTTTTGTTTTTTCACACACTGCACATATATCTTCTAAAGATATTTGTTTTGTGACTTTCAGAAAAACTATCTTCTCAGATTACTCTCCTGGAGGCTCAGAATAGAACTGGGGAGGCAGATAGAGAAATCAGTCAGGTAAGTGATATATTCTTAATATAACCAGAACATGAACTAGATTAAGAGAAGGTAGCTTCATATCAAAACATGTCTATAATTTTCTAGTGTTGCCAGAGAAATATATTACCTATAGAATAAGTAAGATCTGTTTAAGAGATTCATAATGGTTATTACATCTCATTTATTGTTACTTGTTTCTGAATGTTGGAATTCACTGTCCTAAAGCAACATAAATACAGTAACTACTTATTTAGGATTTGATAACCCCATTTTTTTACTGGGTTATCATCTATCTCAACTTCTTTTTTCATCTCAGAAAAGTTTCTCAGTGAAGAGATTAGATAAGATTTATTGGGCCTCTTTCCCCACAATTGGCACAGTTTTACTAAGATGAAATACAAAGGGATCTTTGGAGAATGATGCTTTTTATAATCTGAAAATTACTATAAGAAATATATGGTTGCTTAGTATAATTCTGTTGATTTAAGATTATTGTTATCTGTATTGTGCTTAGTTAGCTGTGTTCTTTTAATCAGTAATTCAGTGATAGAATCATACATGCCCTTGAGGAATAA
The DNA here is from genome assembly GCA_963573385.1 of Cacajao melanocephalus. Lineage (NCBI taxonomy): Eukaryota > Metazoa > Chordata > Mammalia > Primates > Pitheciidae > Cacajao > Cacajao melanocephalus. Next base: position 19,036 of record CAUYLG010021528.1, on the reverse strand, counting down.
TGTGGCTTCCTAACAAAAGTATCTGCTTACATTTTTTTAAAAATAATCAATTAGGAGTTTTATTCTGAAGAAAAAAACAGCTTCTCATGTAAGGAGTATCTAGAAAGTGAATTCCAGGTTTCCTTACGTCTTATGAATGTGGCTTGACTTCAGTGCAGGATTGGCAGAGTGCCCTTGAAGGTCCAGTTGGGAGATACAAACTGATTTTAAAATGATTTAGCAGTGTTATGGTACAAAGGAGGTTTTGACTAAAAAGTCTGAGGTTTTGGAAGATGAAATACAAGTTTTTAGTTGAGCTATTTTTTAAATATTATAAAACATTTGATTAAAGCTTTTTTTTTTCTTTTTAAAAAATAGATCAGCATTGTTGATATTACCAACAAGAAGAGCTCTTTTACCGAGGAAATTGGACAAGATGTTCTAGAGAACACATTTTCTCAGAAACATAAAGAATTATCAGTTTTATTGTTGGAAATGAAAGAAGCTCAAGAGGAAATTGCATTTCTTAAATTACAGCTCCAGGGAAAAAGGGCTGAGGAAGGGGATTATGAGGTCCTTGACCAGAAAGAAATGAAACAGATGGAGGGTGAGGGAATAGCTCCAATTAAAATGAAAGTATTTCCTGAAGATACAGGGCAAGATTTTCCCTTAATGCCAAATGAAGAGAGCAGTCTTTCAGCAGTTGAAAAAGAACAGGAGAGCACTGAACATCAAAATAGAATATCTGAGGAAGTATCTTTAAATTATGCTGGAGGAGAATTGCAATCAACAAAGCAAGATGGTGATAAATCCCTTTCTGCTGTATCAGATACTGGTCAGTGTCATCAGAATGAGTTGGAAAGGTTAAAAAGTCAAATTTTGGAGCTTGAGCTAAACTTTCATAAAGCACAAGAAATCTATGAGAATAATTTAGATGAGAAAGCTAAGGAAATTAGCAACCTAACACAGTTAATTGAGGAGTTTAAGAAAAATGCTGACACCACCAGCAGTGCATTCACTGCTTTGTCTGAAGAAAGAGACCGGCTTCTTTCTCAGGTGAAGGAACTTAGCATAGTAACAGAATTGAGGGCTCAGGTAAAGCAACTGGAAATGAACCTTGCAGAAGCAGAAAGGCAAAGAAGACTTGACTATGAAAGCCAAACTACTCATCACAACCTGCTCACTGAACAGATCCACAGTCTCAGCATAGAAGCCAAATCTAAAGATGTGAAAATTGAAGTTCTACAGAATGAACTGGATGATGTGCAGCTTCAGTTTTCTGAGCAGAGTACACTGATAAGAAGCCTGCAAAGCCAGCTGCAAAAGAAGGAAAGTGAAGTGCTTGAGGGGGCAGAACGTGTCAGGGATATCTCAAATAAGGTGGAAGAACTGTCCCTGGCTCTTTCACAGAAGGAACTTGACATAGCAAAAATGGATCAACTCTTACTAGAGAAAAAAAGAGATGTGGAAACCCTCCAACAAACCATCGAGGAGAAGGATCAACAAGTGACAGAAATTAGCTTTAGTATGACTGAGAAAATGGTTCAGCTTAATGAAGAGAAGTTTTCTCTTGGGGTTGAAATTAAGACTCTTAAAGAACAGCTAAATTTATTATCCAGAGCTGAAGAAGCAAAAAAAGAGCAGGTGGAAGAAGATAATGAAGTTGCTTCTGGCCTTAAACAAAATTATGATGAGATGAGTCCAGCAGGACTAACAAGTAAGGAAGAACTTCAGCATGAATTAGACCTTCTGAAGAAAGAAAGTGAACAGAGAAAGAGAAAGCTCCAGGCAGCTCTTATTAACAGAAAGGAGCTTCTGCAAAGAGTCAGTATATTGGAAGAGGAATTAGCCAACTTGAAAGATGAATCTAAGAAAGAGATTCCACTCAGTGAGAGTGAGAGGGGAGAAGTGGAAGAAGATAAAGAAAACAAAGAATACTCAGAAAAATCTGTGACTTCTAAGTGCCAAGAAACAGAAATTTCTTTAAAACAGACAATATCTGAGAAAGAAGTGGAACTAGATCATATAAGGAAGAATTTGGAAGAAAAGATGGCAGCTGAAGAGCAATTACAGGCTCTGGTCAAACAGATGAATCAGACCTTGCAAGATAAAACAAACCAAATAGATTTGCTCCAAGTGAAAATCAGTGAAAAGCAAGCAATTATCCAGAAGTTAACCACAAGTAACAAGGATGCAGGTGATGGGGACTCTGTAGCACTTGTAAAGGAAACAGTGGTGGTAAGTCCACCTGGTACAGATAGTGGTGAACCCTGGAAACCAGAACTGGAAGAAAAGATACTGGCCCTTGAAAAAGAAAAGGAGCAACTTCAAAAGAAGCTGCAAGAAGCCTTAGCCTCCCGCAAGGCAATTCTTAAAAAGGCACAGGAGAAAGAAAGACATCTTAGGGAGGAGCTAAAGCAACAGAAAGATGACTATAATCACTTGCAAGAACAGTTTGATGAGCAAAGCAAGGAAAATGCGAATATTGGAGACCAGCTAAGGCAACTCCAGATTCAAGTAAGGGAATCCATAGAAGGAAAACTCCCAGGCACTGACCAGCAGGAATCATGCTCTCCCACTCCAGGTTTTGAAGAACCTTTATTGAAAGCCTCAGAACAGCATCACACTCAACCTGTTTTAGAGTCCAACTTGTGCCCAGACTGGCCTGCTCGCTCTGAAGATGCAAGTGCTCTGCAGGGCGGAACTTCTGTTACCCAGATGAAGGCCCAGCTGAAGGAAATAGAAGCTGAGAAAGAAGAGTTGGAATTGAAAGTTAGTTCTACAACAAGTGAACTTACTAAAAAATCAGAAGAGGTATTTCAGTTACAAGAGCAGATAAATAAACAGGGTTTAGAAATCGAGAGTCTAAAGACAGCATCCCATGAAGCTGAAATCCGTGCAGAAAGCCTGCAGCAGAAATTGGAAAGCAGCCAGCTACAAATTGCTGGCCTAGAATATCTAAGAGAATTGCAACCTGAACTAGATGAACTGCGAAAACTCATAAGCAAAAAGGAAGAAGACGTTAGCTACCTTTCTGGACAACTTAGTGAGAAAGAAGCAGCTCTCACTAAAGTACGGACAGAGATAATAGAACAAGAAGATTTAATTAAGGCTCTGCATACACAGCTAGAAATGCAAGCCAAAGAGAATGATGAGAGGATAAAGCAGCTACAGGTGGAACTTTGTGAAATGAAGCAAAAACCAGAAGAGACTGGAGAAGAAAGTAAAGCAAAGCAGCAAATACAGAGGAAACTGCAAGCTGCCCTTATTTCCCGAAAAGAAGCACTAAAAGAAAACAAAAGTCTCCAAGAGGAATTGTCTTTGGCCAGAGGTACCATTGAACGTCTCACCAAGTCTCTGGCAGATGTGGAAAGCCAAATTTCTGCTCAAAATAAAGAAAAAGATACATTCTTAGGAAGGTTAGCTCTTCTTCAGGAAGAAAGAGACAAACTTATTACAGAAATGGACAGGTCTTTATTGGAAAATCAGAGTCTCAGTGGCTCTTGTGAAAGTCTAAAACTAGCTCTAGAGGGTCTTACTGAAGACAAGGAAAAGTTAGTGAAGGAAATTGAATCTTTGAAATCTTCTAAGATTGCAGAAAGTACTGAGTGGCAAGAGAAACACAAGGAGCTACAAAAAGAGTATGAAATTCTTCTGCAGTCCTATGAGAATGTTAGTAATGAAGCAGAAAGGATTCAGCATGTGGTGGAAGCTGTGAGGCAAGAGAAGCAAGAACTGTATGGCAAGTTAAGAAGCACAGAGGCAAACAAGAAGGAGACAGAAAAGCAGTTGCAGGAAGCTGAGCAAGAAATGGAAGAAATGAAGGAAAAGATGAGAAAGTTTGCTAAATCTAAACAGCAGAAAATCCTAGAGCTGGAAGAAGAGAATGACCGGCTTAGAGCAGAGGTGCACCCTGCAGGAGGTACAGCTAAAGAGTGTATGGAAACACTTGTTTCTTCCAATTCCAGCATGAAAGAAGAACTTGAAAGGGTCAAATTGGAGTATGAAACCCTTTCTAAGAAGTTTCAGTCTTTAATGTCTGAGAAGGAGTCCCTAAGTGAAGAGGTTCAAGATTTAAAGCATCAGATAGAAGGTAATGTATCTAAACAAGCTAACCTAGAGGCCACTGAGAAACATGATAACCAAATGAATGTCACTGAAGAGCCAACACAGTCTATACCAGGTGAGACTGAAGAGCAAGACTCTCTGAGTGTGAGCACAAGGCCTGCATATTCAGAATCAGTTCCATCAGAGAACAGTGCCAACCCTGATGTAAGTGAGAATCTCAGTTCACATGATGAAATTAATAACTACCTACAGCAGATTGATCAGCTCAAAGAAAGAATTGTTGGATTAGAGGAGGAGAAGCAGAAAAACAAGGCATTTAGCGAGACTTTAGAAAATGAGAGAAATGCCTTACTCAGTCAGATATCAACGAAGGATGGTGAAGTAAAAATGCTTCAGGAAGAAGTAACCAAAATGAACCTGTTAAATCAGCAAATCCAAGAAGAACTCTCCAGAGTTACCAAGCTAAAGGAGACAGCAGAAGAAGAGAAAGATGATTTGGAAGAGAGGCTTATGAATCAATTAGCAGAACTTAATGGAAGCATTGGGAATTATTGTCAGGATGTTACAGATGCCCAAATAAAAAATGAGTTACTAGAATCTGAAATGAAGAACCTTAAAAGGTGTGTGAGTGAATTGGAAGAAGAAAAGCAGCAGTTAGTCAAGGAAAAAACTAAGGTGGAATCAGAAATACGAAAGGAATATTTGGAGAAAATACAAGGTGCTCAGAAAGAACCTGGTAATAAAAGTCATGCAAAGGAACTTCAGGAACTGTTAAAAGAAAAACAACAAGAAGTAAAGCAGCTGCAGAAGGACTGCATCAGGTATCAAGAGAAAATTAGTGCTCTGGAGAGGACTGTTAAAGCCCTAGAATTTGTTCAGTCTGAATCCCAAAAAGATTTGGAAATAACCAAAGAAAATCTGGCTCAAGCAGTTGAATACCGCAAAAAGGCAGAAGCAGAATTAGCTAGCTTCAAAGTTCTGCTAGATGACACTCAAAGTGAAGCAGCAAGGGTCCTAGCAGACAATCTCAAGTTGAAAAAGGAACTTCAGTCAAATAAAGAATCAGTTAAAAGCCAAATGAAACAAAAGGATGAAGATCTTGAGCGAAGACTGGAACAGGCAGAAGAGAAGCACCTGAAAGAGAAGAAGAATATGCAAGAGAAACTGGATGCTTTGCACAGAGAAAAAGTCCACTTGGAAGAGACAATTGGAGAGATTCAGGTTACTTTGAACAAGAAAGACAAAGAAGTTCAGCAACTTCAGGAAAACTTGGACAGTACTGTGGCCCAGCTTGCAGCCTTTACTAAGAGCATGTCTTCCCTCCAGGATGATCGCGACAGGGTGATAGATGAAGCTAAGAAATGGGAGAGGAAGTTCAGTGATGCGATTCAAACCAAAGAAGAAGAAATTAGACTCAAAGAAGAGAATTGCAGTGTTCTAAAGGATCAACTTAGACAGATGTCCATCCATATGGAGGAATTAAAGATTAACATTTCCAGGTAAATGAGTAATGAATCTTTTCTGCAGAGGTAATTGGAAGCAAAGAAAGTCTCTAAACTATTTCTGTTTCCTTTAAGACAATGGTACTAATTTTGGCATGAATTCCCATGGAAGATATATTCTCTCTCACTTCTGACTCTTTTTTTTTTGGCAAATAACAATCCTGCTACAACTGCATGAACATGAAAAGTTCACATCTTCTCATCTTTCTGTTGAGAGATTGCTGTATTTCTTTTTACTCCCATTTCAACTACTCTTGCCTGGATTTTAACCACAGTACTCTCAAATTATTGCCTTGGTGTCCTAGATAGTCTCATCTTTTCTCCTTCCTGTAGTCCACATTAATTCATATTGCATATGCCTCTTGGAGTTATTTTTTCTCAAATTTCAATTTTATATCACTTTCTAAGCTCTAGAACTAGCAATGTCTCTCATCCTCTGTATTCCTTACTTCTATCAGGACCCTTCTGTTCTAAAATAGATTTCCTCACTGTCTCTTATCAAGATTATCCCATGAGAGGCCAGACATTAGCTTGTCTGGAGCAAAGTAGAATAAAATAGGAGAAAATGTTACTTTTCAGAGTGTCCACAACCATGTCACTAAAATAAACAACACATTTTGGAGTTTATGACTTAAATATATGAACCCTTAGTTGTGATATACCTTTAATACATAGCATTCAGTAGACAAACATGTAGGTACATAGAATTAATACCTCTTCAGAAAAACATTTAACATCTTCTGTTATACATGTTAATTCATTTGTAAATCTATTGGGTATATGTTATAGTATTTGTTCTTTGGGAAACATAGTTTTTTCTTGAAATCTATAACTAATGACCTTCTCTCTGTTTCAGGCTTGAACATGACAGGCATATTTGGGAGTCCAAGGCCCAGACAGAGGTCCAGCTTCAGCAGAAGGTCTGTGATACTCTACAGAGGGAAAACAAGGAACTTTTGTCTCAGCTAGAAGAGACACGCCACCTATACCACAATTCTCAGAATGAATTAGCTAAGTTGGAATCAGAATTTAAGATTCTCAAAGACCAGTTGACTGACTTAAGTAACTCTTTGGAAAAATGTAAGGAACAGAAAGAAAACTTGGAAGGGATCATAAGGCAGCAAGAGGCTGATATCCAAAATTCTAAGTTCATTTATGAACAACTGGAGACTGATCTTCAGGCCTCCAGAGAACTGACCAGTAAGCTGCATGAAGAAATAAATATGAAAGAGCAAAAGATTATAAGCCTGCTTTCTGGCAAGGAAGAGGCAATCCAAGTAGCTATTGCTGAACTGCAACAGCAACATGATAAAGAAATTAAAGAGCTGGAAAACCTACTGTCCCAGGAGGAAGAGGAGAATATTGTTTTAGAAGAGGAGAACAAAAAGGCTGTTGACAAAACCAATCAGCTTATGGAAACACTGAAAAACATCAAAAAGGAAAACATTCAGCAAAAGGCACAGTTGGATTCCTTCGTTAAATCCATGTCTTCTCTCCAAAATGATCGAGACCGCATAGTGGGTGACTATCAACAGCTGGAAGAGCGACATCTCTCTGTAATCCTGGAAAAAGACCAACTAATCCAAGAGGCTGCTGCTGAGAATAACAAGCTTAAGGAAGAAATACGAGGCTTGAGAAGTCATATGGATGATCTCAACTCTGAGAATGCCAAGCTAGATGCAGAACTGATCCAATATAGAGAAGACCTGAACCAAGTGATATCAATAAAGGACAGTCAGCAAAAGCAGCTTCTTGAAGCTCAACTTCAACAAAATAAGGAGCTGCAAAATAAATATGCTAAATTAGAAGAAAAGCTGCAGGAGTCTGAGGAAGCAAATGAGGATCTGCAGAGGTCTTCTAATGCCCTACAAGAGGAGAAACGAGATTTATCTAAAGAGATTGAAAGTTTGAAAGTATCTATATCCCAGCTAAAGAGACAAGTAACAGCCTTGCAAGAAGAAGGTGCTGTAGGAATCTATCATGCCCAGTTAAAAGTAAAGGAAGAAGAGTTACAGAAGTTAAGTGCTGTGCTTTCCTCCTCTCAAAAGAGAATTACAGAACTGGAAGAGGAATTGGTTTGTGTCCATAGGGAAGCTGCCAAGAAGGTAGGTGAAATTGAAGATAAACTGAAGAAAGAATTAAAGCATCTTCATCATGATGCAGGGATAATGAGAAATGAAACTGAAACAGCAGAAGAGAGAGTGGCAGAGCTAGCAAGAGATCTGGTGGAGATGGAACAGAAATTACTCATGGTCACCAAAGAAAATAAAGATCTCACAGCACAAATTCAGTCTTTTGGAAGGTCTATGAGTTCCTTGCAAAATAGTAGAGATCATGCCAATGAGGAACTTGATGAACTGAAAAGGAAATATGATGCCAGTCTGAAGGAATTGGCACAGCTGAGAGAACAACAGGACCTCTTAAACAGAGAGAGAGATGCTCATCTTTCTAAAGCCACCTTTTCAATGAACTCCACTGAGGAGAACAGCTTGTCTCACTTTGAGAAACTTAATCAACAGCTCCTATCCAAAGATGAGCAACTGCTTCACTTGTCTTCACAACTAGAAGATTCTTATAACCAAGTGCAGTCTTTTTCCAAGGCTATGGCCAGTCTACAAAATGAGAGAGATCACCTGTGGAATGAGCTGGAGAAATTTCGAAAGTTAGAGGAAGGGAAGCAGAGGACTGCAGCTCAGCCTACCACCAGCTCAGCTGAAGTACAGAGTTTAAAAAAAGCTATGTCTTCACTCCAAAATGACAGAGACAGACTAGTGAGTAGCTAGTTCTTTGTTTCTGATCTGTTTAATAAGAGTTTCTGAACCTTTATTTTTATAGAAAAGGATAAATGCATTCTTATACATATTATCTGGGCATTCATTTTCCTTTTTTAAATATATCCCACAGGTTCTGTTTGGTCTTAGAGAAACACAGAAACATGATTTAAATTGCTAAATCTGCCAATACCATTAGAGAAAAAATCAGAAATTTCCTTGGCACAAAACTCTCCATTGGTTATAAAAGGACTAAGAGGTGGAGGGCTGTTTTACATATTTTATATACACAAAGACACATGTGTTTCCAGAATTGTCATAGCTTAACTGAAAGAAAGCATAAGGATCACTTAGTGCCTTTTTACAGTGAAAGTTTAAGGATCATTTAGTGCCTTGCTTACAGTTTAGCAATAGATTATCTGGTAGAATTTGGAGCAGAGAGGACTTGGTTCATCTCATGGGTAACTCAACCCTAATTTGTCAAAAATAAAGTTAAATGTAAAAATAATTTCTTTAAATAAGTTTAAATGACTTTTTAGTAAAGTTTTATTTGCAAGCTGACCCATTTACCCACTTACTTTTAATACTCAGCATTTCCAATGGGAGAAAAAGCTGAAGAGGCTTTTAATGCTGAAATTTGACTGCTTTTAGTACGAGCCAGGAGTTTAATCCAGGTCTCCCAAGATTCAGGGGCAAAAACTGGAACTGTATGAGCTGAGCCAGGTTGTCAAGAGATTCTACTGAACTCCTGGGCTTAAGCAATCCTCCTGCCTCAGCCTCCCAAGCAGCTGGGATTACAGGCATGAGCCACACTCTTGACTTGTTAGGGGAGTCTACTTTATAATGTTATGTCTTCACTTTCATGATAGTCTCTTAACTCTATCAAGGCTTTGCATTTGTAGGAAAATAGGCCACATAGGAAATAAATGGAGTTTTGAAAGGCTAGGTTTTCCATTTTAAAATGTGACTCATGCCCAGAATCTGAAAATTCTAATTTTTAAGATTAGCCCTAGTGAAAAGATTATTTCCCCTAACTGTAGAGTTAGTTTTTCCTTTTTTAAATAGATAATTGTGTTCATTCCTATTTCACTTAATATCCTGTATTTATAGACAGTCTTTCCCCTTTTGTAATCTGAACAAAGCCCCTCTCTGTTCAGTTATGGTTTTGACTTCCAACATATGCATACTTGTTTATATTTTTTAAATAATTTGAGTTCAGCTGACTTTGCCCTGGGAGCTGGGCCTTTTGCCTGTCTTTCAGAACATAAATGCAACAGGTTCTATTCATCAGGACAGTATGTGCCTCAAAGCTGTAATTTATGATATGCTAGTATTAATTGTTTTCTAAGTAAAAATCATTTTCGTGGAGCTGTTAGGATAGATTCTGAATTAACTAATTATGTTTAATTCAGTGAATTGCTTTGTTATTCTTGTCTGTTGTAAACACTAGGCACTAAACGTTGCACAGTTTTGACTGCTAGATAGTTACAGCCAAGCCAACCTTTTTATTTTTGTGTTTCTGTAATTCACAGTCATATTCTTATGTTCTCAAAGGCTCATAACTGTGATTTTATTTTATTTAACCATCAAGATGTATCACTCCTTTATTCACAATGTGCCTCATATGTTTTTCTTTTCCATTTTCAACATCCTAAGATAAGCTCTAACACTTTACCCTTAAACTCTTGTAGTAATGTTGCTTCCAGGTTATCATCTCTTCAGTATTTTCAGACCATTGCTGAATAAGTCTTTCTGAAACTCTATTACTGCACTACTTAAAAATATTTAAAAGTTGTACTATCTCTAGAATCGATTTAGTATTCAGACCCCCCTTAGTTTGGCATTTAAGATCCTGTAGTTTTTTTTTTTTTCTTTTTTGAGACAGTCTTGCTCTGTTGCCCAGGCTAGAGTGCAGTGATGCAATCTCAGCTCACTGCAACCTCTGCCTCCTGGGCTCAAGGGATTCTTCTGCCTCAGCCTCCCATGTAGGTGGGACTATAGGTGTACACCACCACGTCCAGCTAATTTTTGGGTTTTTAGTAGAGACGGAGTTTCACCATATTGGCCAAGCTGGTCTTAAACTCCTGATTTCAAGTGATCCGCCCGCCTTGGGTCCCAAAGTGCTAGGATTACAGGTGTGAGCCACCATACCCAGCCAAGGCCTGGTTCCCCCATTCTGAAATTTTTTGATAGCATAATTTGGTATAGATGTTTTTTTCTTCATCATGCTATGAATATGTTAAATCCATACCTTTTCAGCATTCCGTTTTACTGCTCCATACTCATACCCTTCATTCAAGCCAAACTAATCTACTCAGTATGCAATAATCATACCTGGTGCTTCCTACTTACCCATATTATCATCCTCAGCCAAAACGTTCTCCCAATTGCTTTCCTTTTTTGGGTAAATATTTCCCACTATTTAAAAAGGTCTTTCCAGAACTTGGATCCTCTGCTTATATTTCATGATTGCCTGATTGTCTTTTGCCTTTGTACTTCCCTAGTACTTTTCTTACCATTTGTCCCATATTGCCTTGGGGTGTGTGTGTGTGTGTGTGCGCGCGCGCGTGTGTGTGTTAATTTCTATACACTATTTTTTATTTCCCCAATTATATTGCAAACTCCTGGTAAGTGTCATGTCTTACACTTGTTCGTACATCTTTAGCATAGGATTGACTAAGCAGATGGCGTGTCTCTAGGGGTGCCTGTATTTGTTTATCTATACTCTCCTCATTCTGAAAATGACTTGGCATAGCATATAAAGATATAAACAGTTTTTCAAGATAAAAGAAAAGGGACTGAGAAGGAAGAGAAAATGAGGATAGGATAGAAAAATATTAAACCAGGAGTAAGGTTAGTGTCCCAAGAAATCACCATATCCTGTACTTTGTTTGTTAGAAAGAGGGGTCCCTAGTTTGCTCTGAGCTTTCTATCAGCCATCAGAAAGAGGGAATGAACACCATGTCCATGAACTGCAGTATTCATATTCTTGGAGAAAAGAAGAAAGAAAAATCACCTACTCAAGATAAGAATATTCTTTAAGTATTGAGGCCTGTAAGAAATTTCTTCTGTATTCCCATAAAGAGAACACTATATAGTTGTGAAACATTCATTACTTCTCTACAGTAAATATAATAATGTGTTTTTTAGGGTTTTTGTTTTGCTATCCCTTGATGTAAGTGCATAGCAAAAGAATTATGTCCAGTTCACTAAAACTACCACTTCAAGGAGCTAAAATGCAGTCCTAGGCACACAGTTTTCTGTGATCCATTCTAGGATACCCTATTCTAGATACTAGAAGAGTGAGTGGATATGTTTTTGCTTTAAATTAAAACAAAAATATGTTTGGGGGTTTGAGTTGAAAATAAAGTGATATGGCACATATTTAATTCATCACTAAATTCTACAATGTTTGGTGGGAAAACCTAAGAGTAACACTACCTCAACCCCATTTCTTCTACTCCTGAGGCAATTTGCTTTCAACCATTTCAGTATTTCCTCAGTATCTAAATATCATGCTTACATTGCATTTTGGTTATTCATTTGTTGCATTAACTCTTGACTTTCCTTTACACTAACACTCCAGACTCCCCCTGCTTTCACAATAAACTCTGTCAGTGTATGCACTTTTTCTTTTTTTGAGATGGAGTCTCACTCTGTCACTAGGCTGGAGTGCAGTGGCATGATCTTGGCTCACTGCAACCCATACCTTCCAGGTTCAAGCGATTCTCCTGCCTCAGCCTCCCAGTTAGCTGAGACTACAGGTGCATGCCACCGTGCCTAGCTAATTGTATTTTTAGTAGAGATGAGGTTTCACAGTGTTCAGCAGGATGGTCTCTATCTCTTGACTTTGTGATCCACCCACCTCAGCCTCCCAAAGTGATGGGATTACAGGTGTGAGCCACCATGCCCTGCCAGTGTATGCACATTTTAATACAGAATTCCTTCCTCATTCTCTTGATGTAATTTAATTTTAATTTTGGTTAAATCAATTCAGAGTTACATTTTTATGACTACAAATGCTACTAGAGCGTTAGAGGCATGTTACCTTTATTTTCCTCTAAGTCTTGCTGTTTTTCCCAGATTAACAACAGTTTTTCTTACTGGTGTTACTTAGTTTTTTTTTGCACTTAGTGTAATTTAACTCCAGATTTACTGCCAGTTGTCCACATCTCCTCTCAAGATGTTTATTCCCATCAATTTCATCTTCATGGAGAAAATTCTCTTGGAGTACCTGATTTGCTCTAAGATCAACCAGTGGCCCTGTACTTCTAGGATACTCTTTCTATCCTAGAATATTTCCCTTTACCTTTCTCCTATAGTAGATCTCCTATTTCTTCTATTCCATGTATTCCTCCTCTTGGTTTTGTGCCATCTTTTTCTTGGAATAAATCATTCAGTAGCTCCCTAAGAAATGATACATGGAAGGTAAATTTATTGAAAATGTCTTTTTATCTCTCATACGTGATTGATAGTTTTGCTGTATATAGAATTCTAGGCTGAAAATAATTTCCCTTCAAAATTTTGAAGACATTGGTTTATTGCTTTTTAGCTTATATGTGGTTCACAAGTCTGAAGCTGTTCTGATTCCTGATCCTTTGTATGTGATCTGTTTCTCACTTCCCTTCCCCTCACCCTACTTTTCCCTCCCTTTCTCCCCATTCTGAAGTTTTTTGATAGTATAATTTGGTATAGGTCTTTTTTTCTTCATTATGCTAACTAGTCCTTTGAATCTAAGAAATCATACTAGCAGCTTTTTGGAAATTCCATTGAATTATTTTTTTTACCATTTTCCTCTATTCTTTTTTCTCTGTTGTCTTATTTCTGAAATTTTTGTTATTTAGATGTAGGACCTTCTGGATTGCTTCTCTAATTTTCTTACCTTTTCTCTTCTTTTTTGCTGTATTTCTGGAAGATTTTCTCACTTTTGTCTTTTGATTCCAAAATTTTTTTCATTTTTACCATTGTATTCTTAATTTCTAAGGAATTTTTTTTGTCTCATAGATAGATTTTCTTAACTTCTCCTTCTAAGGCTAATGGTGGTAGTTTTGTTTTTTGACATTTTCTTATAATGAGTTTTTCTTTATAATTTTTAATTTATGCTATAATATTTCTTATTTACAATATTACCTCTTAAATCTTTGAATGCATTACATTTTCCCCATTGCTAATCTCTTCTAAATTATCTTCTCCAGTTGGTTTTCTTCCCTTCCTTAATATTAGCCTTTCTTCACGTGAAGGTTAATTCTTGATGTACTCTTCATGTTTAAGGAGAGGGTCTAAAAGTGACTTACCCAGAGTTTCATTGCATTGCATTCATTTCATTCCAAAGTGAGTGGGACTTACCAACTGAGTTTCATTGCATGATGTCCTTTTTGAGCTTGTTGGTAGCCCTTGTCTCAGTATCTTTAGTTCCTCTTGAGCTGGTCCAATTTTCAAGAGAAGACTTCTCATTTCTTTTGTGGAGGGGAAAGGCCTTTTGCCAGCACTCTTCAAGCTCAGTAGGGGAAAGGTTTTAAGCACTCAGGAAGCATGCATTCACTCTGTTTGGAACAATACCCTTACTTGCAACCATGCCTCATGTGCCATAGTGCACAGACACTTCTTTTACCTCTCCAGAGAATAAAACTAATTGTCTGTTGGGGAAACAAAAAGTGTAGAGCTAAGGAGGGAATCTATGGATGAAGCTGTTTTTTGGCCATGTGCAGTGGCTCATGCCTGTAATCCCAGCACTTTGGGAGGCTGAGGCAGAAGGATCACTTGAGCCCAGGAGTTTGAGACCAGCCTGGGCAACATATGTAGACTCTGTCTTTACAAAACAACAACAACAACAACAACAACAAAAACAGAAAATAAAAAGAAATTGTTTCTTAAGCAGCTTTCATCTAGACCTCCTTATCTCAGCTATCACCTCCCTCCCACCCCCATTACCACCTTTCCAGAGGTACCTAATATTGTTAATTCCTGAGCCTTTTGAAGATTCTGCAGAGTAAGTGCTACTGGTTCTTGGATTTTCTTATTGCCAGCTTTAGAGTCTGCTTTCTCAGATCTGTTAAGTCAGTTACCACTTATTCATCTGCTTTTGAGCTTCCAAAATTAATTTTATTACTGCTGATTCCTCTATTTTTCCTGTTCTCGTGTTTTGTGCTTTTAAAATTGCTATTATTTTAGCTTTAGTGATGTTTCTAAGTGGGTGAAAGAGGTGTGTGAACAAGACCCCCAACTTTGCCCAGATGTCCTGACATTATTTCTTACTCACTAAGCTTTTAATAAGTATTGGAGATAAAGAGCTTAAAAATATATCTGAAATGTAGGTAGGCAGTTTTACTAATTAAAGGCAAGTCTGTCATCACTAACTTTATGTGTGAAGTGCATTAATTTTCTCATTGATTTCTCACATTCTTATGAAAAAGGTACTATAATTATCTTCATTTGATAGATGAGGAAAATTAAGACTTAGAGGGTATGAGGAACATGTGTTGGGTCTCATGTCCAAGAAGTAGTAGGATATCTAACTCCAGAGCCTAAGTGTCCTTAACCACTGAGCAGCACTGCCTTCTTTATAATCAGTATCGGCTAAGCTATGGTTAAGACTGATAGTCATGTAGGAAAGTTTAGAACTCTAACTAGGGCACAGAACTATTATTGTTTTAGGATGTGCCCACTCACGGTGAAGCTGTAGGTCTCTTCAGTCTACCCCATGCCAGAACTGTAGCCCTAAAGTGAACTTAGAACCTTTGGAGCTAGGGGAAGGAGTAGAAGTTACAGGAATAGTCAGTCAGACCCTGCAGCCTTGATGGCAGATCCATGGGTGATTTTCACCAGTCTAGCTGCATGTGTTTCACCACTTTAGAGAGTTATGCTGCAGTAGTATGTCGTCAGTGGACTGTTTGGTACTGGTTGCATGTTGTCTGACTGACTTAGTAGGGAGCTACCAATGACTTATAGTTAGATGAATGAGATGTGACAGATAATCTTTTTATTTTCCCTTTGGTTAAAGCTGAAGGAACTGAAGAATCTGCAGCAGCAATACTTACAGATTAATCAAGAGATCACTGAGTTACATCCACTGAAGGCTCAACTTCAGGAGTATCAAGATAAGACAAAAACATTTCAGATTATTCAAGAAGAGCTCAGGCAGGAAAACCTCTCCTGGCAGCATGAGCTGCATCAGCTCAGGTAGGATAATCCCTCCTTTTCAACTCTTTTCATTTTAACTAATTGTAGATTTATAGAGAGTTGGGAAAACAGTACAGAGAGCTTCTATGTATCCTTCACCTAGTTTCTTCCAGTGGTAACATCTTACATAACTGTGGTACAATATCAAAACCAGGAAACTGACACTGGTACAATTCACAGACCATATTCGGATTCTACTAGTTTTACATGCACTCACTTGAATATCTATATGTGTGGTTCTATGCAATTTTCTGACATGTATATTTATGTAAGAGTCACCACAACCAAAATACAGAACTACTTCATCACCACAAATACATCCTTTGTGCCACTAGTTTACAGTCACGTTCCTCCCTTCCCTACCCTCCTCATATCCCTAACCCCTAGCAACCACTAATCTGTTTTCAATTTTGTCATTTTGAGAATGTTTTCTTTCTTTTTTTTTTTTCTTGTTTTTTGAGACAGAGTCTTGCTCTGTTGCCAGGTGCCAGGCTGGAGTGCAGTGGCGCGATCTCGGCTCACTGTAACCTCCGCCTCCCGGGTTAAAGCAATTCTCCTGCCTCAGCCTCCCACGTAGCTGGGACTACAGACGTGTACCACCACGCCCAGCTAATTTTTATATTTTAGTAGACACGGGGTTTCACTGTGTTGGTCAGGATGGTCTTGATCTCTTGACCTCGTGATAAACCCACCTCGGCCTCCCAAAGTGCTGGGATTACAGGCGTGAGCCACCGCTCCCGGCCCGAGAATGTTTTCTAATTGGAATCTTGTGGTATGTAACCCTTTGAAATTGGCTTTTTTCATGTGCCATAATGCCCTTGAGATCCATCAGAATTGTATGTATCAATCATTAATTATTTTCATTATAAATACTGTTTCATATTATGAATGTACCACTGTGTTCACCCGTTGAAGGATATGCATGTTGTTTTAAGTTTTTAGCTATTCTAATAAAGCTACTATGAACATTTGTGTATAGGTTTTTGTGTGGACATAAGTTTTTATTTCATTAAGATAATTGCCCAGGAGTGCAAATGCTTGCTCATATAGTAAGTGAATGTTTTGTTCTTTAAGAAATTGCAAAACCACTTGGCATAATGGCTGAACATCTTTTTAATGTGTGTATTTAGCATCCCTATATCCTCTTTGACGAATGAACTATCTATTCATGTCTTATGTCCATTTTCCAATTGGGTTAATTTTTTACTGTTAAGTTTTAAGCATTCTTTATATGTTATAGGTATCGTTCTGTGTCTGATTTGTGGTTTGCAAATATTTTTTCCTAATTCGCGGCTTATCTTTTCATCTCCTTCAACAGGGTCTTTTTAATTTTGATGAAATCCAATTTACTGATTATTTTCTCTTTATAATTTAGATTTAGTATTTGCTATTTGATTTTCAAGTTTTCTGATTCTTACCTCCATTCTGCTATTGCACCCAGTGAGTTAGCTTTTTATTTTACACATTGTATTTTTCAGTTCTAAAATTTCCATTCAGTTCTTCTTTATATTTTCTATTTCTTTGCTGAAGCTTTCTATACTTTTCCCACTGTGTTAGTAATCGCTTGTTGAAGCATTTCTGTGATGGCTGCTGTAAAATCCTTGTCATATAATTCTAATATCTTTGTCACCTCAGTGTTATAATCTGTTGATTTCCTTTTCTTAATCAAGTTGTGGTTTTCCTGGTTCTTGGTATGATGAGTGATTTTTAGTTATATGCTGGACATTTTGGAGATTATAAGACTCTCAGTCTTATTTGAATCTTAGGCAGTTAGCGGGCTTCACTGACACTACACCAGCAGGGGAAGGACGACATTGCCACTTTACCACTAGGTGGAGGGTGAATTCCAGGCACCCCATTCAACTTCCATTGATACCCCTAGAAGGAAAGGATGCCCTGATACTGCCAAGGGGAAGTGGAAGTCCGTGCTCCCCACGTGGCCTCCATTGATACTGTGCTGGAAGGAATGGAGAGGAGCACCTCATTATTGCCAGGTGGTGATGAAAGTTCAGGCTATCTGCTTAGCCTCTACTAACACTGTGGGGAATGACTGAAGAGGGGCACCTTGTTACCACTGGGTAGTACTCAAAGTACAGATTCCCTACTTGGTCTCTTCTGATACAATCTCTGCAGAGGCCAGGAAGAGTGCCTTATTAACCTTGTTATGGTGGAGGCGAATGTCCAGGCCCCACATGTTGCTTCCGCTGATACCACAGTGGGAGTAGGGGGAAGAGGGGCAGTCAGAGAGAGGCACCTTCTTAGTAATAGGTAATGGTAAGAGTCTAAGCTCCATACTTGGCCTCTTCTCACACTACTCCAGTAGGAAGGATGAGGTGTACCTTGTCACCACCAGGCAAGAATGTGACTAGCTTATCCACCAGGTCTTTGTTAATGGGAGTGGTGAGATAGTGTGGTTTTCCCATGTTGTTTGCCTGGAATATGGTGGTTATTATCATTAATGTCTCTGTCTAGCCAGACTGTCCCTTCCTAGTCCTTTGGCAAGGCAAAGTAAATTTGGTACTCATTGGTGTTCCTGGGTCATGGAATTCTCCAGTATCCAGTTTGGGATATGTAGAATACAAATGAAAAACTAAAGAACTTGCCGCCATGTCATTCCTCAAGTCTGGGGATCTCGTTGGTCTGCCACCTTCATCTTCCTAAATTTTCTTATGTTTATTTATAATACCCAAGGGTTTTATCTATGCAGGTTGAGTATTCCTTATCTGAAAAGATTGGGACTAGAAGTGTTTCGGATTGCAGATTTTTTGGATTTTGGAATATTTGCCTTATCCAATGAGCATTTCCTTTGAGTGTCATGT
The DNA here is from genome assembly GCA_963573385.1 of Cacajao melanocephalus. Taxonomy (NCBI): domain Eukaryota; kingdom Metazoa; phylum Chordata; class Mammalia; order Primates; family Pitheciidae; genus Cacajao; species Cacajao melanocephalus. The sequence goes on along the minus strand of CAUYLG010021528.1, from coordinate 718 downwards.
CAATGCTCAAAAAGTTTTGGATTTTGGAGCATTTTGGATTTTCTTATTAGGGATGCTCAGCCTTACTTGGAGGAATAAGGAGAAATGTTTCTATTTTATTTTGTCTAGAACCAGAAATCCTAGTTCTTTTCTTTTTAAGGAACAGAACAATAACAATGCTATCATGGCAGAAGAAATTAAGATAGGAACTATAATTCTGATTTTTTAAATTCAGTTTTTCTAACAAATTTAATCCCAAGAATAAACACTTAGTGTACAAAAACAGGTCTAGTTGTTGCAACCTCATTTTTGGGATGCTATTACTGTTTAACTTAAGATAGGTCATGCCTTAATAAATTCAAACTCGCTGGGTGCAGTGGCTCACGCCTGTAATCCCAACACTTTGGGAGGCCGAGGCGAGTGGATCATCTGAGGTTAGGAGTTCGAGACCAACCTGGCCAACAAGGTGAAACCCTGTCTCTACTAAAAATACAAAAATTAGCTGGGTGTGGTGGTGTGTACCTGTAATCCCAGCTGCTTGGGAGGCTGAGGCAGGAGAATTGCTTGAACCCAGGAGGTGGAGGTTGCAGTGAGCCAACATCGTGCCACTATACTACAGCCTAGGCAAAAAAAAAAAAAAAAAAAAAAAAAAAAAAAAAAAAAAAAAAAAAAAAAAAAAAAAAAAAAAAAAATAAAGTTTTGAAATAAAATGGTGAAATTAGTGTTTTTAAAATTCTGC
>CAUYLG010021527.1:0-170571 GCA_963573385.1 Cacajao melanocephalus | reverse complement strand
TGTGGTCGTCCGATTTCCTTTTTTTTTTTTGTTCTTTGTTGGTTTAAATTATATTTTATCAGATTCTATTATTGAAATCCTTGTTTTTTTTTTTTTTTTTTTTTTTTTTCCTCTCCACTTGCCTGGTAAATCTTCTTTCATCTCTTTATTTTGAGCCTGTGTGTATCCTTGCACATGAGATGAGTTTCCTGGATACAGCACACTGATGCATTTTAACTTTTTATCCAGTTTGCCAGTCTGTTTCTTTTGATTGGGCATTTAGCCTATTTACATTTTAGGTTAGTGTTGTTATGTGTGAATTTGATTCTGCCATTTTGATGATAGCTGGTTGTTTTGTGCATTTATTGATGCAGTTTCTTCATTGTGCTTCTTTCAGGAGCTCTTGTAAGGCTGGCCTGGTGGTGATGAAATCTGAGCAGTTGCTTGTTCATGAAGAATTTTATTTCTCCTTTGCTTATGAAGGTTAGTTTGGCTGGATATTAAATTCTAGGTTGAAAGTTATTTTCTTTACGGATGTTGAATATTGGCCCCCACTCTTTTCTAGCTTGTAGGGTTTCTGCTGAGAGATCTGCCATGAGTCTGATGGGCTTCCCCTTGTGGGTAACCCGACCTTTCTCCCTGGCTGCCCTTAGCATTTTTTCCTTCATTTCAACCCTGGTGAATCTGACGATTATGTGTCTTGGGGTTGCTCTTCTTGAGGAATATCTTTGTGGTGTTCTCTGTATTTCCTGGACTTGAATATTGGCCTACCTTGCTAGGTTGGGGAAGTTTTCTGGATAATCTCCTGAAGTGTGTTTTCCAGCTTAGATTCATTCTCTCCCTCACATTCAGGTACACCTGTCAAATATAGATTAGGTCTCTTCACATAATCTCATATTTCTTGGAGGCTTTCTTAATTTCCTTTTACTCTTTTTTCTCTAATCTTGCCTTCTCTTTTTATTTCATTGAGTTGATCTTCAATCTCTGATATACTTTCTTCTTCTTGGTCGATTTGGCTATTGAAACTTGTGTATGCTTCACGAAGTTCTCATGTTGTGTTTTTCAGCTCCTTCAATTCATTTATATTCTTCTCTGTTTATTCTCGTTTTCATTTCATCAAACCTTTTTTCAAGGTTCTTAGTTTCTTTGCACTGGGTTAGAACATGTTCTTTTAGCTCAGAGAAGTTTGTTATTACCCACCTTTTGAAGCTTATTTCTGTCAATTCATCAGACTCATTCTCCATTCAGCCTTGTTCCCTTGCTGGTGAAGAGTTGTGATCACTTAGAGGAGAGGCATCATGGTTTTTGGTGATTTTGTCCTTTATGCACCGCTTTCTTCCCATCTTTGTGGATTTATCTACCTGTTGTCTTTGTAGTTGGTGACTTTTGGATGGGGTCTCTGAGTGGACATTCTTTTTGTTGATGATGAAGTTATTTTTTTCTGTTTTTTAGTTTTCCTTCTAACAGTCAGGCTCCTCTGCTGTAGGACTGCTGGAGGCCCACTCCAGACCCTGCTTGCCTGGGGAATCACTTGCAGCAGCTGCAGCACAGTAAGGGTTGCTGCGAGTTTCTTCTTCTGTTACCTTCATCCCAGAAGAATACCTACCAGATGTCAGCCTAAGCTCTCCTTTATGAGGTGTCTCTTTGGATATACAGGGGTTGGGGAACTGCTTGAGGAGACAGTCTGTCCCTTAAAGGAGCTCAAGTGCTGAGCTTTGAGCTCTGCTGTTCCATTCAGAGCTGCTGGGCAGGTATGGTTAAGTCTGCTGCAGTGGAACTCATAACTGCCTTTTCCCCCAGGTGCTCTGTCCTGGGAAGGTAGGTCTTTATTTATAAGTTCCTGATAAGCTGCTTCCTTTTTTCAGAGATGCCCTGCCCAGGGAGGAGGTAGCCTAGGCACTGTCTGCCAGCAGAGTTGTCGCAGAGCTGCCGTGGGCTCTGCCCAGCTATTGTGTGAACTTCCCTGCCATTTTGTTTATAGAGGTATAGATATAACTGCCTCGGTAATGGCAGTCTGACTCAGTAATGGTGGACTGTCTCTGTAATGGTGGACTGCCTTGGTAATAGCAGACTGCCTCAGTAATGGTGGGCTGCCTCAGTAATGGCGGACTGCCTCAATAGTGGACTGCCTCAGTAATGGCATATGCCCTTCCCCACACAGAGCTGGACTGTCCCATGTCCAGCTAAGCTTGCTGTGAAACTCTCAGTCCAGAGTGTTTCAGATTGCTGGTCTTTGTGGGGGTGGGACCCACCAAGCCAGATCACCTGGCTCTCTGTTTCAGCCCCTTTTTTTTTCAGTTGAATGGGCAACTCTGTCTCCCAGGAGTTCCAGTCACCAGTTGTAACAGTGCCCAGATTTGTGTAAGTTTTTGTGCAGAGACCCACTGCACCTGCTGAAACAGCCATACTGGAGACTAGTGGTGCTTTTCCTCCTGGGAATCTCCTGGTCTGTAGGCAGTAAAAACTCATTTGAAAGTGCAGTGATCACTTACCCTCTGCATTCTCGCTGGGAACTGCACTCCAGAGCTGTTCCTATTCAGCCAACTTGGATCTGTTTCCCAAAGCTCTATATTTTAAAATCCCAAAAAGGCTGTTGGATATGAGTTGGTTTATATTGAATAAATTTGGGCAAATAGGAGGCAGAGAGCAAGTGAAAACATTTTATCTGCTAAGCAAGCCACACATATGAGGCACAGAGACTATGCTGGACACCTTGCAGGGCTTTCAGGATTGCAATCTTAGAGGACATTTTGTGAGCCAAACTTAGTGCCCTAATGAAGGGGGGAAGCTTTGGTTCCTGGTTTCTGTCCAGAATTACCCCAGTCATAGTTTTGCTTATGTCTTAAGATTTTAATCCCTTTAAAAAATTACTATGGGACATTTGTGTTGCAGTGGAATGAGATACTTCTAAGAAAGGTGTTCATGAGACCATCAGATGAACAAACACTAGAAGTGGGATACAGGGAAGGGATTAGGTGGGAGGAAGAGGAAAAGAATTTAATTTCTAGGGATAGTTTTGCTTTCCTATAAGAAAATATTATATATCACATCTCTACATTTAAAATAGTTTCTCTTGAATAACTTAAGTGTTTCTTTTATTTTGTGGTAATGATGATAATATAAACTCCAATAATTTACTGTTTTCATCTAAACTCTTACTAGATCCTGTAGCCTCTCCATCTCCTAGTTGACCTAATTCTTGAAAATGATCTTTAGTTGGCATAAGTGAAAATAAAAGAGTCATGAAAAATATTTAAGACGAATATTATGCATTCTGTGTATTCTTTTTATCTTCAACTAGCTTTGAGTTTCTCTTTATTCTGATTCCGTGAAGTTTCTGTGCTGTTCTGCTGCATACTGTACTATAAGATTCTCCTGCTCATGTCTATATAGTATTAACACTTTTCTTCTTTTTTCCTTTGTTTATCTTATCCTCTACCAAGAATGTTCTCCCTCCCAAATGTTTGCACGTTCTGATTTACCTGTGAGTTCCTGCTGGGCACACTCTCTTTCTCCTCCAGTGATAGTAAAAGTAAGCATCAGTCCTTGCCAAGACATGTTCATCTTTTAAGGCTGTTAATAGTTTCTGTGTTATTTTATACTTGTTTTTTTTTCTTCTAATGATTCCATTAGATTATGTATTTGTGTATGATTCATCTTTGCTTCTGCCAGAACTCCTAGCCTAAATTCTGGGTTTACTTAATGTCTATTGGATGACTACATAAATAAATGAATGCACAAACAAATGAACATTTGAATGTTTGTGCTATACTTTTGCTGGGTCCAGTTGTCTTTTTTTATCTAGCCACTTTTGAAGCCAGCTCACAAGTTTGTTTTTACTTGTGGAAAATCATTATTTTATTTTTCTTTCCTACAAATAGTTCCAGAAAGTACACAGAGGAAATCTTTTTGAGACCTTAATGAAACAAATGGCTATGCTGGAGAAGACTATATGGCAAAAGAATGACAGAATAGCTCTAGGGACTGTGGGCATCTTATAAAACCAAAGTGTGCCCTCTAGCCAACAGCCAGAAAACATTTGGGATGCTCAGTCATACAACTGCAAACAAATGAATTCTGCCAACATCATTAATGAGCTTGCAAGCGAATTCTTCCCCTGTTGAGTCTTCAGTTGAAAATGCATCCTCTATAGAAAATGAAAATAAATAAAAGAAGAAAATATATCCTAACACCTTGATTACAGAGTTGTGAGGTACTCCTGAGCAGAAGACCCGGCTAGCTATACCTGGAATAAACTGATAATTTTTTTTATTGTTTTAAACAGCTAAATTTGGGGGAATTTGTTATATGGTAATAGAAAATTAATATAATACTTTTGGTCAGCTATATGAGAGAGAAATTGTATCTTCAGATTTGTGTTTTGTAGCTGACAATATCCTAACTGATACCCTTACCCAAGGATTACAGTGTCCCAAGGCAGGAAGAAGAGGACAGACTGTATCTTCTCACATGTCTCTTTTTCTAAAACAAAGAAACCATTTTCCAGAGCTACTCACTTCTAACTAGCAGTTTTGAAATTCTATCTCATTGCCCAGAATTGCAACTCATTCTCATTTTTGAACTGGTCACTACTAAAAGGAATGCTAATATCGTGATCACCTTGGACTCATCCAGATTTATCCCCTGAGCCTGAAGAGAACCCAGTGACTTTTGTTACATGTGACTACCTGTTGAAAAATACTGGGGTTTTGGTGGCAAGAAAAAAGAAGTAGGTAATGATTCTGGGTAGGCAGTTACAACGTCTGCACCAGCAAGAACAATGTGGTTCCAGGTTTTCCATTTGTAAAAGCAGGGACCTAGATTAGTTCAAGGTCTGTAGAAAGATCTGAACATTGGTAGTTGCTTCCTGGAGTCCAGACACCTGGACTTCTCTGTGGATCCCCAAATCAAGCCCACCCCATTAAACCCTGATAATAGGCCAGCCCCTGTAGCCCTAGGCTCCAATAGGTATAGTCCTGAACATGAGCACATAAGAGGCTATACTAGGACTGGGTCTACTGGAATTGGAACTGGGCCAATATCTGAAAATTGCAGACCCATGCACCCCTGCAGACCCAGGGCTCAAACTGGTCCCCATGGCTCTAGGCAACAAGACTATATTCTTGGACTCAGGATCAAAGTCTGCTCCAGCACCAGATCAGTTCCTGTGAACCCAGGCTTTAGGCAGGCCCCCACAGATACAGGTTCCAATACCCCTCTCCTCCAGGGACCCATCCTCCATGCCCACAACCATAGACTAAGGTACTGGGCCTACCTGTGTAGACCCCAACTCCAGGCATGTCTCAGTGGAACCAGGCAGTCTATTGACAATAAAAAATATAAATTATAGGATGCTATTTGTCAATTCTACTCTATAAAGCTGGGAAATAAATAAATAAAACAGAAAAAAAAATTTTAACCATTTAAAAAATAAAAGAAAGCCTTTTTGCACTAAGGTAAGATTCAGGGATAAATGTCAAAAGAATAGTTTCACTCAGGGAAAGTTTCACTACTGAAAACACTAGCATTGTTAATGGGATTGATTGGCCTAGGACAGTCCTGGTTTTCTCTTATGTTCCAGTGTAATTATAATCACTTCCTCTTACACACATTTTTTTCTGATTTGGATTATAAGCTATATGATAATCCTAACTCTTATTCCTGATAAGGTGTGATCAGAGATTTCCTAGGACTACTTCTCTTGTTAGAAGACATTTCAGGTTCTAGACTGCTTCCATGTGAACTTCACAGTCCAGACATTAGTTCTAGACTGCCACATAAAAATTAGAGTTCTTTTCAGTTTTTTTTTAGTGGAATATTATGACCATCTAGAAAATTTCATTGTTACCAGTTATAAGCTTCATTAATAACTGCAATTCTACATTTAGATATACACTCTTTAACATTTTTCCCCAAAATTAAAATGCAGATACACTTGCTCCAGAAGAAGTTCATTAGAATTAAAATTAGATTGGATAGGAACTTCAAGTCAGTTAGACCTATTGAATAAAAAATAGTTCCCTATTTTTAGATATTTGTTATTCTTTCTCCATTATGAAATGATTTATATAAGGTACAGGCCATTCACGGAAGTGAAGTATTTCGTGAAATCTAGGAATATTCTATATCACTGATGCAATTTAAATGAAAGAAAAGCAAACAATTTATAGTTATAGTGAAAGTATAAATGCAAACAACATGATTTATCATTTTTCCACAAATAATTTGGGCTAGAACTATTGATATATTAACCTAGACATTATCTTACATTTCCTGAGAACTGGCATTGACTAAGGACCCTTTGATAAGTGTATATAAGAAAGGAACTAATATATATATAATTATATATATATATTATATATATAATTATATATATTATATATAATTATATAATATATATAATTATATATAAAATTAATTTATATAATTATATATAATATATATAATTTTTTTCTTTACATATATATTCTTTATATATATACATATATATTTTGGATAAAGAAAAGGCAATATGGACATTATTTATTTCACAGTAAAATACAGTAGAACTGTAAAAGTATTGAAGCTGATAACTATTCTTCTTTAGGTAACTGATTTATAAATTACAGATGAACACAAGTTTCTGCTCTTCTGTCATTAATTACATTTTACTATAATTATATCATGATGCATATAAACAGAGATTATCATATTCTAAAAATGATTAAACAGCACATTTTATGCATCTTAATAAGCACAGACTCAAACTCTTAATCTTTTAAAAAACAGGGATGCTAAATTCTACCCTTGTTCTGAACTTCATAATGCTTTTCATAGAAGATTACTATCTCTTTGTCTCCAAAAATCTATTTATGGAATGGAAGGTGGACTTTTAGGGGTACTGTGTGGCATAAAATTTGCTTCAATTTTCCTTAATTCTAAATAAACCTTACTTTGTCAGTCTCAGTTTTAAGAGGTAAAATATACCATCTTCTACTACTAAACTACTAAAACTAGAAATTTTCCTTAAAAGATATTTCAAATATAGAATGATTGCAAAACATTGAGCTTTTCCTTTTGTGTAAATTCCATAGGCAGCACATGACCCTGTGCCTGCTATGACCTCTGTGCATTTCCTGAATAAACATCTAGAGTTTGATATTCTGTCATCAGCATGTAGCTCATCACCTTAAAGGCATGATTAAACTCGAGAATCACAAAAGCCATTGGTACAAATGTAGGCATATAAGCACAACAAAGGGGAATTTTCTGTCAAAGCAGAACCAAATTAATTTGCCCCTCCATACTTAATCATGCATGATAGGTTTTATTGCTGCTTCTATAATATTACTTTTATTAAGACTGTTATCAAATTCAAAATCCAATGATTTTATTAGCACAGGTGCCTAACAAATAAAAAACAAAACATACTTTTGCATAGAAATTTAGAGTCATAGCTAATGACTTGATTTTTATTTTTTTCATTAAAGTTAGATTACATAGGTAGGAAATTCTCATGGCAAATATCTTAATATCTTTAAAAAGCACATAGTATTAATATTGGTATGTGTTCCTACTATTACTCTGTTCTACAATTGCTTTTTCAAAAAAAAAAAAAAGAAGTCCCAAAAAGCCTCATTTGACATAAATTTTAGAGAACCACCTGTGTGAAAACACAAAGACCAAGTATTCATGATACATACATTTAAAGTGGCAATAATCAGAAGGTTAAAATGACCATGGAGTGAAGCCAAACTCAACCCAGAGAACATTGCTCAGTTTGCTCTTTTGTGCTCAGAAATCCAGTGGCTTAAGACAGACTCCCAACGCACCAAGAGGTGTCTTGGAACAATTTTTCCCCACCTGTATGATGATCTCCACCACCATTTCCCCTAAGTCACCATAAATAACTATATGGGGGGAAAAAAAGGGAGCATGCTTCTTTTGCAAAACTTCAACACAAGATCTAAAAGATACAACCATGGAACACATAGGGATAACCTAAATGAGGAAAGCCTCAAAAAATATACTAAAAGAAGGGTTTTTCTGGTGTTATCTTCTAGAATTTTTGTAATTTCAGGTCTTAGATTTAAGTTCTTGATCCGTCTTGAGTTGATTTTTGTATAAGGTGAGAGATGAAGATCCAGTTTCATTCTCCTGCATGTGGCTAGCCAATTATCTCAGCATCATTTGTCAAGTAGGTGTTCTTTTCCCACTTTATGTTTTTGTTTGCTTTGTCAAAGATCAGTTGGCTGTTAAGTATTTGGGTTCATTTCTGGGTTCTCTATTCTGTTGCATTGGTCTACGTGCCTATTTTTATATCTATTTTATACCATGCTGTTTCAGTGACGATGGCCTTATAGCATAGTTTGAAATAAGGCAACATGATGCCTCCAGACTTGTTCTTTTTGTTTAGTCTTGCTTTGGCTATGCAGGCTCTTTTTTGGTTTCATATGAACTTTAGGATTGTTTTTGCTAGGTTTGTGAAGAATGATGGTGGTATTTTGATGGGAATTACATTGAATTGCATACTGATTTTGGCAGTATGATCATTTTTACAATGTTGATTCTACCCATCCATGAGCATGGAATGTGTTTCCATTTGTTTGTGTCATCAATGGTTTCTTTCAGCTATGTTTTGTAGTTTTCTTTGTGGAGGTCTTTCACCTTGTGGTTAGGCAAGGATTTCATGGCCAAGAACCCAAAAGCAAATGCAGTAAAAACAAAGATAATTAGCTGGGACTCAATTAAACTAAAGAGTTTTTGCACAGTGAAAGGAACAGTCAGCAGAGTAAACAGACAGCCCACAAATTGGGAGAAAAATCTTTATTCACAACCTATACATCTGACAAAAAACAAATATTCAGAATCTACAACTAAACAAATCATCATCAAAAAAAATAAACAAACCTACCAAAAAGTGGGCTAGGAACATGAATAGACATTTCTCAAAAGAAGATGCACAAATGGCCAAAAAACATATTAAGAAATGCTCAACATCACTAATGATTAGGGACATGCAAATCAGAACCACAATGTGATACCACCTTCCTCTTGCAAGAATGGCCATAATCAAAAAAATAAAAAAAGAATAGATGTTGACATGGATGTAGTAAACAGGGAACACTTGTACACTGCTGGTGGGAATGCAAAATAGTACAACCATTATGAAAAACAGTGTGGAGAGTCCTTAAAGAACTAAAGGTAGAACTACCATTTGATCCAGCAATCCCACTACTGCGTATTTACTTGAAGGAAAATAAGTCATTATACAAAAAAGATACTTGCGCATATTTGCACAATTCACAATTGCAAAAACATGGAACAAAACCAAATGTTCATCAATCAATGAGTGGATAAAGAAACTGTGATATATATAAGTATTATATATATATATATATGATATATATATATATGATGGAATACTACTCAGCTATAAAAAGGAATAAATTCTTGCTGTTCACAGCAACCTGGTTGAGATTGGAGATATTATTCTAAGTGAAGTAACTTAGGAATAGAAAACCAAACATTGTATGTTTTCAATCATAAGTGGGAGCTAAGCTATGAGGATGCAAAGGCATAAGAATGACACAATGGACTTTGTGGACTCAGAGAGGAAAGAGTGGGAAGGGGGTGAGGGATAAAGAAATACAAATTGGGCACCATGTATACTGCTTGCATGATGGTTGCACCAAAATCTCAAAAATCACGACTAGAGAACTTACTCATGTAACCAAACACCACCTGTTGCCCAATAACCTATGAAAATAAAAAATTTATTTGTCTATCTATCTATCTACATACTATATGAATGAAAGTCTAAAATCCTATCCAAGGACACAACTGGAACAAATAGAAAGTTATATTTTGCTCCAAACATTTTGAAGATTACCAAGAAATATCATCTGAGGCAACTGTTCCTCCTCTTCTCCCCTGTTTTATCCAACTAAGAGCCACAATTAGAATCTAAACTTCATGAGTGGGACAAAGAGAACAGCAGCGTTAAGACCTGAAGAGAAGAGAGAGATGGCTAGACATGTGGGAAGAAAAGTAGTTAAGGTCAGTGATCAAGGGTATTGAATGCCTTGTTATGAAAACCTAGTCTTTGTCTTAAGTAATAGTTTGGAATTAGTATCATCAAATCAGACATTTTACAAAGACCTCTCTGATATCAGGGAGTAGATTGACTTAGGTAGCTCATGTGGCCCAGAAACATGGCAGAAACTGTCTTGATTCCTACCAATGCCATTTCCTCCTTCTGGATACTAGGGAAGACCAAATTTCCCAGCTTCCCTTGTGATTAGGCTGAGTCCATGTTACCGAGATACAGTAAAAATGATTTGCACGACCATCAGGTCTGACCATACATCATCTGGACAATCTTCTGCACTCTTGCTTCTCTTTTCCAGTGACAATGGTGAATCCCCAATTCCTCACTTGAGAAGAGACTCTCAGCAGAACCATCAAACTTCATTGCTCTTTGTGATATTCATTTAAACAAAGAAAACAAAAAAATTATGTCATATGAAGACACTAAAGTCTAGGGGTTTATTTGTTGTATACAATCCTTTTCTTTTCTAGCCTATCCTAACTAATATTCTGTATTCTCCCCATCAGAGGGAAAGCATATCCTGTAGAGAGCATGGGCAATAGAATTGGGAAATGGGAAAGGATTAGCTCCCTTGGAAAACTAAGTTTGAGGACACGTAATCTTGCAGCATTCTATTTTTGCAGGATAGGCAATGTTTTTGGTTCTAGAACTCTTTTAGGTGTTTCCTAAGAGCAAAGTTTTTTGATTCTGCCAATGGGATATCCAGCCTCCAGGACGGCCTTCATTAACCCTTGCTTCCTGGTATTGATGCCTTTGTGTAGCTGTCTTTCACATTGAATCAGAGCTGACCTGTGTGACCAAGGAAATACTGTGAAAATGATAGTGTGACACCAGATAATACTATGCATTGCAGCTTCTACTTTGGTTTCTTAAATTGTTTTAGGAGAAACTAGGTACTATCCCAATGAAGGCATTCCAGCAATCCCATGGGGAAGCCCGTGTAAAAATGAAGGCCTTTTGCCAATATCCAGCACCAGCTTTCCAGCCTTACAGTGAGCCACATTGGAAGAGGATCCTCCAGCTCCAGCCAAGCCTTCAGTTCACTCTAGCATCCGGCCTCTTGAGCTGTCTAACTGAGCTCCTAAATGTTGTGGAGCAGAGATAGCCATTTCCATTGTGCCCATTTTGAATTCATGACATATGAAAACCATGAGAAATAATAACTGAATATTGTTGTTATAAATAACTAACTTTTGGGGCAGTTTTTAATGCTGCAGTAGACTAATACAGCCACCAAAGATGCTCAGGATGGAATTAGAGAAGACTCACAGTAAAATTCTGTGCACAAAATGACTGTGGAGGCCTGAATCAAAGATAGTAGGTGTGTCTGTTCCTTGGATGGCCTTCTGGATTATATGGTAGTTCTTTGGCAGAGCTGTGGCTCCTTTACCTCTTGTTACAGTGCCTGGATCTCGGAGAAACCACAATAGTTACTGCTCATGCCCTTTAACTGGGAAAAGAATCTAGGGGCACTTTCTCCCTTTGAATGGTAAGATATCCAAGTAAAATGGCAAGACATTTTACTAATGTCTAATTTGAATGATCTTCAAAGTCAAATGGAATGAGATAGTGTTATCCTGGTTTAGACATGTGTTTCTTGTAACCGATTGAACTAAGATTCCTTTCTATGGGGGCAGGTTGAGGATTTTCCTGGTTTTCTCTTTTAAAAACTGCAATTAAGCAGTTTTAACAGTGAAAACATTACTGGATCCAAAGTTAAATTACCTTGTCTCAAGCTGTGACTATCTCAAAGTAGCTGGATAGCCTTGAAGAAGTAACTAATTTTTCTACCCACAACATTCAGTTGATGCTGATGATGCCTAAATTCAAAAAACAAGAATGTCATGAGAGTTTAAGTAGATAATATACTGAGACTGTTTTGGTAAAGTATAAAATGTTACATCAATATTTCATTCAAAGATTACATGCTAAGTTTTGTACTCAAGTACTATTCTAAGATTTAGAAATACAGCAACAAATAAATCAGAGGTCATGCCTCATAGAAATTACATTCTACTGCAGGTAAAGTGTATTAGTTTTCTATTGTCACCACAAGAAACTATTACAAGCTTAGTTGCTTAAAACATATACATTTATTATTTTATAGTTTGGTATGTTAGAAATTCAACCTGGGTCTCACCTGGCTAAAATCAAGGTGTCAGCAAAGCTGCTTTCCTTTCAGGAGTTCTAGGTGAGGATCATTTTTCTTGCTTTTTCCAGCTTCTAAGAGGCTGCCTGCATTCGTCAGCTCATGGTCTCCTTCATCCATCTTAAAAGCTAGCATTATTGTATGTCTCTAATAAGACTTCCGCAGTCACATTTCCCTTTGCTTCTTCTCTTCTACTTTTTGTGAGTATATTGGGAACACTTGCATAATCATGGTAATCTTCCCATCTTAAGATCCTTCAATTAATTACACCCACAAAGATGTAATTTTGCTACACCTTTTGCTATGTAAGGGAACATACACACAGGTTTTGGAAATCAGGGTATGGACATCTTTAGGGGCCATGATTCTGCCTACCACATAAAGTACACTTTATTTTGAATAGAAATGCTCTAAATGACTACTTGCTTTTCAGTTTATATTAATATAGCCCAAACCATATGCCATATCTCATGATTTTACTCTCATCATTTTGGTTCTGTACCCTAGGCTTATGCCTGACTTACAAGGCAAATTAGATTTTGACTAAGAAATTTATTCCTTCCCAATTCTGTCTAGGATTTTGCAGTTGTTTTTCCCCTTGAACTATTGGGAGGTGGGAGTGAAAAAGAACCCGATAGCCAGAGGAGAAAACTCCAATCCATTTATTATTTTTATATAAGGCCTGCGTGCATCAGATCTCATTCATTGATCTGGATCAGGACCAGTGTTGAAATCTCATTGCTGAGATGTGATGCTGTGACCCTGAGGAATGAATTTAGTTTTAAACAGGCAACACCATCAGTGGCACTCACTGTCTATTTCTAGCATATTAAATCAAGATTTTCAGACTGTCAGAATCTATTATAAAATGGATTGAAATATGACAACTTGTCAAAAAATTTCCACAACTGATAACATCCCCTTGAGGTTAATAGATAAAATTATATGATGGCATAATTTGTGTAATAGAATTCCTAAATTCTTTGTCATAGCATCTCAGGGGTGGGAGGGATTTTGTAAATTTGTAGTCCAGTATGACTGCACTGCTGTATAATACTTGGTCTCTTACACTTGAAACATAATTACAAAAATATATTGAGACACTTTTCAAACAAATTCAATTTGATGAGAGTTTTTAGGTCATCAACAATATGTGACATATACTGCTAGGTGCTATGGTGGGTATGTTAGAGAAATAAGAGATGGCTCCTACTCTCAGTGAGCTTAAAGGCTTGTTGCTGTAACATGACATAAACACAGAAAATAACTGAAAAACATAAGTCAGTAGACTCTAGCCCGTTAGAGACCAGTGAACTCTGAAAGCTCAGTGGGCTCTGAATACTGTGGTAAAGACTGGAACAATGTGTAGGGACTCAAGTAAGGCTTTGAAAAATAAGAAGCAGGACATTGTAGGTGGATGGAGCTTTGTGAGCAAACTGTCCAGGATCAGAATGAGAATGTGATGCACAAAATACGTTAAGGTTATCGAGCTGGAACAAAGGGGAGCGAGCTTTGAAAAACAAGTCTGGGTAGCGTTTGGGCATATCTATTTGTGCCTATGACCATGTGTGTGTGTTTGTGTGTCTGTGCAGCATACACGTAGAGCTCAGTGTTGTGGTATAGCCAAAGAAAATGTACGATGCTAATGAAGACCATAATAGGAGCTTTAATTGAGTGTGTGCTAGGCATTTATATGCAGTATCTTGTTTCATCCTCAAGCAACCATATGAAGTAAGTATTGTTAATATCTTAGTTTTACAGGTGAAAAACCTAAAGCTCAGAGAAATGAAGGAGCCCATGGCCACATGATTACACAGCTAGCAAGTGACAAAGGTGGGTTTCTAATTCACTTTATTGGCCTTAGGGGAACCCATTTCCTCAAAACAGTGCTAATTATTGGCAATTCAGCAATACAGTCTTCAGTACGTTTTTGTGTGGTTGGTTCAAAGGCTATTGGTAAAAGGGAATAATGTCAAAGAATTCATGAAATCTTGTTAGTTCTTACATAATTTTTCTCAGAATGTCACCTGCTGGTAGCAATTAGGGGCAAACTCTCAAAAATAAAGAGAAAACATTTTCCATATCTGATTATTTAAGTAAAAATTTGAAAATTCTTCATAGGTGTCCTCCTTTAGTGCAAGAAGTGTCTCACTTTGAAGTTTCAGGAACAATGTCCTTTTTACTAAATTAAACTATCTTAAACAAAAGATAGCAGAGTATAAATACTCCTTTGCACTTTGTGTTTTTAAAATTTTAACTTAACCATATATCTTGGAAATCACATTATATAAATTCATAGAGATTTTCCTTCTCCTCCTTTTCTTTTTTAAACAGATACTGCTCCATTGTGTGAGTAATGCATCATGATTGTTTTTAACCATTCTTCTATATTTGGGAATTTATATTGTATCCAATATTATGCAATTCAAAGGAATGATGAAAGAAATAGCCTTCTGCTTTCACATTTTTAAATTTTGGGCGGTGTATTATTAGTGTAATTTCCTAGTTTTGATAGACATTGCCAATTCAACCTCTACAGAGTTGTATCAATTTGCATTTCCTCATATGTAAAAGTGTCTGTTTTCTAACTCACTAATAGAATGTGTGGTCAAGTTTTTAAAGTTTGCCATCTTATAGGTGATAAATAGTATCTCAGAGGAGCTTTATATTGCAGTGCTCTTACCATGAGTGATATGAAACATCTTTTTCATATGCTTAAGGTCTAATTTATATTTTTTTGGGTAAATTATTTATTCATGTCTTTTGCTCATGATTTGGGTCTTTGTTCCTTCAGTTTTTAAGATACACACACACACACACACACACACACACACACATATAGACACGTACACACACCTATATATGGGATGTATTCACATATCTATAAATACATATGTATTATGTCTTAAATTGTTGAAAATGTGTTTTTCTTCACTACTATTTCCTCTGCTTATTATTTGTGTATATGTAGGCTGTTAATTTCTGTATGTTTATTTTTTATCCTGTTAACCTTAATTCTTTCACTGAGTAATTTTTTTATTATTTGATACACTAGGCTTTTCCATTTATTACCATAAAAAAGTGATACTCTTCTTTTTACTGCATCTCTAATTCATATGTCTCCAGTTGATTTCTTTTGTCTAAATGCATTGGCTAATGCCTCCCATACAATGTTGAACACTAGTGAAGATGGTGAGAATCCTTAACCTCTTCCTAATTTTGATAGAAATGCCTCTCATGTTTTTCCGTTAAGTAAGATGTGGTCTTAGGACTGAGATATGTGATATATACATATGTACATTTTTAAGTGTTTTTTTTTTTCTTAAGGATAAGAGGTGAGTTTCATTAAAGGCTCTTTCAGCATGTAAACGTATTATTATATGATGTTTATCCTTGTGCTAATATTTTATTTAGACTGTTATTTGCTGGGGCTCTGTTACAAAGTTCTATAGTAGAACTGAATGTTTAGCTTTGTATTACAACAGAATCAGTTCAGTATTCTTTCAATAAAGTGATCTGGCCAATCTCATGTTTTTCTATAAGCCCTCTATATTTTTAATGCATGTTTTTGCAGAATACTATAGTTTTCATAGGAGCTTTCAGTTGATTCAGGGCAAGTTTATGGAACATATACGTATAGTTAATCTTAATTTTCAAATCTTATATGAATCTATGAACACTAGTTTTGCTTTGCTTCTTGTCAAGGATATTATTTTCCCAGATTAGTAGCATCCAGAGAATTTTGTCATATAACTCTTCTTCAAAGTAAGCTATTTTCATTTATATTTCTGAAGTTAATCCAGGCCCTAATTTATTAACTAAAATGGTGATGTTTTGCCAGGTAATATTGCATATAATGAGAGAAAGAGACAAAGGGACAAAGAGGGGGAGACAGAGAGACAGAGAAGCAAAGGTGTATAAAGCAAAGGTATTTAAAATATAATTAACATAAAAAGTTTCAACTATTGATCTTCTAGTGGATTAGGACCAATATACCATTTTTGAGGTGAATTGTTTCTGTCTGTGACATATGTAAATACTTTTAGATATTTGTTAGCAAGCATTTTCTATGGACTGGGGACAATAAATACCCAGAAATTAACTCATTTTTAGCTATGATGGGATTACTGCTCTTCACCCTTGGCCCATGATCAACTCTCAATTTCAGAGAAAGAGTGGTAAGCACAGACATCCCTGAACATGGCAGTCCACTTCGGTCTAGCATTTCTCAGGTCCCAGGAGATAGTCCTGCTCCATTCCTCTGGAAGGGCATGGATAAGGAAGTCACCTCTCTCTTGGCATAACTAGGGCATTTATTCTTCCCCGAAAGAAAGGAATGGAAAATGCATCAGAGAGCCAGGGTATTATAATAGTTTATCTGTAGCATGTTTTAGAGATTATCAAGTACTCACAAATCCATTTGCTCATTAGGTAGAATGCTTCAACCATTCTGGGGGCAGTCAGGACAGGTAGTTTTATTTACACTTCTGAAAACAAATAGCTATATCTTAAAGAGGTGAAGGACAAAATCTCTCAGCAATTGCTTGTCTGCAAAGGATTTTATTTTTCCTTTACTTATGAAGCTTAGTTTGGCTAGATATGAAATTTTGGGTTGAAAGTTCTTTTCTTTAAGAATGTTGAATATTGGCCTCCACTCTTCTGGCTTGTAGGGTTTCTGCCAAGAGATCTGCTGTGAGTCTGATGGGAAGCATTGTGGCTGACTTGACCTTTCTCTCTGGCTGCCCTTAGCATTTTCTCCTTCATTTCAACCCCAGGGAATCTGACAATCATGTGCCTCGGGGTTGCTTTTCTAGAGGAATATCTTTGTGGTGTTCTCTGTATTTCCTGGATTTGAACGTTGTCCTGCCTTGCTAGGTTGGGGAGGTTCTCCTGGATTATATCCTGAAGAGTGTTTTCCAGCTTGGATTCATTTTCCCTGTCACATTCAGGTACACTGATCAAATGTAGATTAGGTCTTTTCACATAATCCCATATTTCTTGGAGGCTTTGTTCATTTCTTTTCACTCTTTTTTTCTCTAATCTTGCCTTCTCATGTTATTTCATTGAATTGATCTTCAATCTCTGATATCCTTTCTTCTGCTTGATGGATTCAGCTACTGAAACTTGTGTATCTTCTCGAAGTTCTCGTGCTGTGTTTTTCAGCTCCATAAAGTCGTTTATGTTCTTCTCTAAGCTGGTTATTCTAGTTAGCATTTCTTCTAGCATTTTCAAGGTTCTTAGTTTCTTTGCATTGCATTAGAACATATTCCTTTAGCTCAGAGAAGTTTGTTATTACCTACCTTCTAAAGGCTCCTTCTGTCAGTTCGTCAAACTCATTCTGTATGCAGCTTTGTTCCCTTGCTGGTGAAGAGTTGTGATCCCTTGGACGAGGAGAAGCATTCTTGTTTTTGGTGATTTCATCTTTTTGCGCTGGTTTCTTCCCATCTTTGTGGATTTATCTACCTTTGGTCTTTGAAGTTGTTGACTTTCAGATGGGGTATCTGAGTGGATGTCCTTTCTGTTGGTGTTGAAGCTATTTATTTCTGTCTTTTTAGTTTTCCTTCTAACAGGCTGCTCTGCTGCAGGACTGCTGGAGGTATGCTTCAGACCCTGTTTGCCTGGGAGTCACCTGCAGGGGCTGCAGAACAGCAAGGATTGCTGCCTGTTCCTTCCTATGGTAGCTTCATCCCAGAAGGGTACCCGCCAGATGTCAGCCAGGGCTGTCCTGTATGAGGTGTCTCTTTGGATGTGTGGGGGTCAGGGAGCCACTTGAGGACGCAGTCTGTCCCTTATTAGAGGTCAAGTGCTGTGCTGGGAGCTCTGTTGCTCCCTTCCAAGCTGCTGGGCAGGGACGTTTAAAAGTCTGCTGCCGCAGAACTCACAATCGCCCCTTTTCCCAGGTGCTGTGTCCTGGGAAGTTGGGGCTTTATTTATAAGTCCCTGACATGCTGCTGCCTTTTTTCAGAGATGCCCTACCCAGAAAGGAGGGAGTCTAGTCATAATCTGCCTGTAGAAACATTGCTGAGTTGCCATGGCTCCGCCCAGCTGCTGCTTTTTGGTCTACCAACCAAAAAAAGTCTAGGACCAGATAGGTTCACAGCTGAATTCTACCAGATGTACAAAGAGGAGCTGGTACTATTCCTTCTGAAACTATTCCAAACAATACAAAAAGAGGGAATCCTCCCCATATCTTTTTATGAGACCAACATCATCCTGATACCAAAACCTGGTAGAGACTCAACAAAAAAAGAAAACTTCAGGCCAATATCCATGATGAACATAGATGCAAAAATCTTCAATAAAATACTGGCAAACTGAATACAACAGCACCTCAAAAAGCTTATCCATCATGATCAAGTAGGCTTCATCCCAGGGATGCAAGGCTGGTTCAACATATGCAAGTCTATAAATGTAATTCACCACATAAACAGAACCAAATACAGAAACCACATGATTATCTCAATAGATGCAGAGAAGGCCTTTGACAAAATTCAACAGCCCCTTATGCTAAAATCTCTCAATAAACTAGGTATCGATGGAATATATCTCTAAATAATAGAAGCTATTTACAACAAACCTACAGCCAATATCATATTGAATGGGCAAAAACTGAATGCATTTCCACTGAAAACTGGCACTAGACAAGGGTGCACTCTCTCACCATTCCTATTCAACATAGTATTGGAAGTTCTAGCCAGAGCGATCAGGCAAGAAAAAGAAATATAAGGTATTCAATTAGCAAAAGAGGAAGTCAAAGCTACTCAGGAAGCTGAGGCAGGAGAATCGTTTGAACCAGAGATTCAGATGTTGCAGTGAGCCGAGATTGCACCACTGCACTCCAGCATGGCAACGGAGGGAGACTCCATCTCAAAAAAAAAAAAATACTCAGCTGATGCCTCTTCTTAGAAGCCTTTTCTGCTACTCCCCTATTCAGGTAGAATAGATTATTCAACCTCTATGCTTCCATTCTGCCCTAACCAGAATTCGAATTCACTTATAGTATTTTATAGCATGTATTTCTTAATATGTTTCTCTTTGGGACTTATTTTTTTTCTTTATCCTTAAAGTCTAGCACTGTTCCTGACACATAAAATTGATACCCAAAAATATTCTTGAAATAAATTCAGCTTTTGTTATCTGGTCTCCCTTTATATCAAAGGTAGGCATTTCTGAATGGATCTGCCAGAGCAAGAAATACAATCTGCAGTTTGGGAATAAAAAAGATTGGATCAGAGTGTTTGAGCCCATGATGACTCTGATCTCACTGTACCCCTAATAGTAACACCTTTTGATTGGTTCATGGATACTAGACTATCCGTGAGTACATGAAATGCTAGCTTTAACTGTATATTCAAGAATATTATTAGGGTTGACAGTCGAAAAATAATAGTAAATAGTTAAATAGTCATTGCTATATGCTTGGTGCTTTTCTTACTACTTTGCACATTTTGGTTTATTTTATCCCTGTAACAACCCCTTGTTATTATTTACTGGCTATTATTATGCCGAGTTTTATGGATAATTAAAGCACAGAGAAATTGAATGCCTTTCCAGTGGTCACACAACCAGTGAGCAGCAGAGCTGAGATGTGAATGCTGGTGATTGGGCCCCAGAGTCTGTGCACTCCCCACTGCATTCTACTGCCTTTCCAGTAGGCCACATACACACCAAAGGCAAATAATAACAATGATAGTTGACTCACAGAGTTTTGAGAATTAAATAAGACACCATTTGTGCAAATTCCAGAGCAGGGCTTGTTATACTGTAGGTACTCAGTAAACTGCTGATGAATTTTAAGAAAGACACTAAACTCATAGTTCTGTAGATCAATCACAGATATGACAGTGCACTTAATTATGATGAATAGCACTTAATTATGAAATCTTAAATTCCTTAATTTTAGCCCAGCTGAATACTAATTGATTTAGTCCAATGCTCTCACTAAATTCCTGGATTTTTTAGACCAGTCTAAACAAATAAGTTTTTTTTTTGCCCCAATACATGTTACAGTTACATGACTGCAACATTTATTTTTAAATTATTTACTGCACTTGGAACCCATTATTGTTCATCAAGAAATGGTGCAAGGATAAGTGTGTAAAGGGACTAAGAAGAATTTTAAGGGCAATAAAAGCCCAAATAGCAGAGGAACAGAGAGTGGCAAGGGAGCGATACAGACAAATATAGCTTTGGCCAATGTTATCCTTCAAATCAAGGGAAGGAATGAAGAGAGGTGGACCCAGTATTAACCTCAAAACTCCATGGACCACCTGCACTAGGCCCTTCAGTCACAACTGGACGTCATTAAAATCGGGGAGCCCATGCAGCTGGCATAGGACAGAATAACAATCATTTGCTTATATTCAGACATTTCTGGAACATACAGAATCTCCTTGCTTGTTACTGAAGTACTCGCCTTTTAAAACTTCAGAAAAATAGAAAAAGAATTATTGCTTATCCAATCTGTAGCTGAAGAAAGAGATAACGGGAGGGAATAAGTCAGGGAGGTTTCCCCTCCTCTCTCTAGGTGCACATTTACTAAAAAATTTATCTCTGACCATGAGCCAGTGCTACAGATCCTCACGTGGGAGATGCCTTCAACTCATTTAAAATTGCCAGGCTGAAGAATCTTGGTGGTTTTTATAGCTGGGGAGGAAAAGCAATGGATCTTTATTTTTCTGCTACTCTAAGTAGGCTTATATATGGATGAAAACAGATTTGACGGAAAAAATCCAAAGTGCACAAATTGTATTTATTCAGAACAGAGTACAGATGCCTTGAGATTAAAATATAATCTCAATATTAGACAGGGTGTGTATGTGTAACAATCATTCACTCTGTGAATGAAAAGTAGAATTTTATGTAAAGGGCTGCTAGAAATTATTCATAGGTGCCCTGCTTAGCATATTTTCTCATAAAATCAAATTAGGGGAAGCAATACGTTTTCATTTTTTGAAATCAGGGCACTTAAACATAAGCAAGACTATATTTCCTCACTTTCACACACCTTTTGTCTGTCTGAGGTTGTCCTCATCTCTGTTTTGTCCTTGGTAGTTTTTGATCTAGTTTGAAGCACCCATGGCTTTTTCCTACCACCTTCCATTAGAGCCAATTCCACAGCCCAGTAGACTGTTAAGAAAGTTTGAGGGGTTTTTTATGTATGGTTTCTTTCCCTAAAATTCTTCTTCTTTTTTTTTTTTTTAACTTAACAGTATTTCTCCATCCAGTTATATCTCCCTTTAGTTATGCTTTAGTTATGCCTAAATAATTCTTTCTCCACTTTAGTTTTCATGCCCTTAGGATATTTTAAGCAATCATCATGTCTCTCATCAGCTATGCTTTTAAGCTCGAAATGGCAGCCTTATTTACAGATGATGCTATTTGAAATCCAGTGTTTGTAAATAAAAGTTGGTGATGGTAAGGCTGCTAAAGCACTGGGGAAAGAAAGCTTTTATTTATTTATTTTCATTTACTTATTTGCTCTGCCAAAGGAAAAAAAGGACAGAAAAAGTATTTGCTCTGAAAACTGAAGAAGAAAGTGTTTGGCTCAGTTCATTCTTTCTGTAATTCTATGGAAATTTTATCATGGGAGAAGAATCTAGATCTGTAATATTTCTTTATGAAACACTATTCTATGTGTATTTTTAATAGTAACTAAAAATACTCTTCAGAGAATGTTAGAAGTAATTTACAAAAAATCTTAGTGCATCTGAAAGGTGCAATAATTAAGAAAACAGAAGAAATAGCTGTATATGTGTGTGTACGTGTGTAACTATATTTCTGTAAAATTAAATTTCATATCAGATTTAATTACTTACATGACTGTTAGGACAAAATTTGAGTGATTTATATGTGTTAAGCACTGAAGTAAAAATAATAATAAAAGTCTAGTACCCTGACCTTCAAAAGGACATTGCATAGGAAATAAAAGCAGGTAACCAGATAATAAGGATGCAAATATAGTAAGTTCTAAAATATTTATTGCATAAAAATCTCATTATCTTATAAGTAAAATAAAAAATTTCAAAGAAATAAAATGACTATCAGTCCTACTCATCTACTTCTAAATTTTGGATAGTTATATTTTAGATTTTCTTAAATGGGGGAGGTAATTAATTTGTTTGGAGGCATTCAGTTGTAGTTTGTGCTGTTATTAGAACTGGAACTTTTATACCTTAATGTAAAATTGTATAAAATGGGAAGAAATATCTTAAATAGAACACTTAAAATTTGGGTCACAATTCAAAGGAAGTTTGAAATGTTATTTAAAATGTATTACAGTACAGAAAACTGGTCTCATTTACAATCTCATGTTGCATTAAACTGAGTTTGGTGTTATGACAGCCAAGTAATCTATATATAGAAACAATCCACTGAAAATGTGAGCAATATTTAGGATTATGTTTACCTACTCCATTCAGATAATCCTGTTTTTAAAGGCTAGATATTTAAGACACCTATGCCTGCTCCAATTACTTTTTGCAGTGCCCTGACAAAAATCCAGTTGCTTTACCTCTGGCTTGAGCTGACCATTTGTAGGTAAATTATTAATTGATTGATTGGATTATCACAAGGACTCCACATTAAGTTCATTAAAAATAATAGGAAGAAAAAACAGTTGGTTCACTTTGACATCTATGCATCTAAATCAAAATAATATTTTAAGGAACAGTACTTAGTCACTAGGCTGGTCACCAAACTGAAAAGAAAATTACATTTCGTTCGATATAATAGAACCGTAATTCCAGCCCAGTTCAGTCCAAAATAATAGAAAACTAAATATCAGCTTTCAAGATGTTTTTACAGATAATATTTTCACAGGTTCAGAGCACTATTTAAGCACTAAGACATCTAGGGAAAAAGTTAGATGTTCTTTAATCTGTTTTGCCAAAAATAAGGGAAATTTCCAATCAAATTATTTAATTAAAGGTCTCTGTGATTAAAAGCATTTGAAACATATAAAGTTAAAAATAAATGTAAAGCTTTGGAAGATGATATTTAAGACTAGGTTAGGCTATTGCTATCATTGGACTGACTGATTCATTGGATTATAATAAGAAAGTGTTCTAAGGTCAGTTTGAAGAATAAAGAACAATTTAAATAGGTTTTAGTGTCTAAGTTTCTCATCTTAAGTAATGAGGATAACAGTTCGTACTTGCAGGATTAGTCCAAGGATACGTTTAATGTGTATGTGGGTGCTAGCATGTAATAAGCTCTCAATAAGCAGTAGCTATAATGAACAGAAATATTTTTTCTCAGGTACAATTGTTTGCTTTTTTCTGTAGCCCAGTTTCTGCTCCATGTCATAAAACTCAGTGCCATGTAAAAGTAACTGTAAATTCATATGGGAGGGGAAAACCTATAGGAAAACTGCTGAGAGGGGGACTCTCCTACTGTCAGCATTTACAGTTACCCTAATCCATATAGAAAACCCAGATACAAGTGGCAAGAATGGGCAGAAAATGGAGTCAACTATGCAGATACTACGAGGTTTGTGGTGCTTTTCCCCACCTGGGTGCACTTGCCTGACTCTAACAGAAATCTTTATGGCATCTCACACCCTTCCCCACTGCCATCGCCGGAAGCTCTACTGTGAGAACAAAAGTGTCCCGTGGTAGCTGGACCATCACTCAGCTGCTACCATAATTAGTCACCTACAGCAGATTCCAGAATTCTCTGCTCCTGGATTCAGGGGATATGTTGTAAGACTCTTTGAGCCTGGAGGCAATTAGCAGGTGACCAGAAAAAATGAAGATGATGGCAATCAAATTGTAAAAGCTGAAACCAGCTAGAAATGTGAGGTGGAACCTGATATTTTTGAAAGAGAAATATCTACCACTTGTCTCCTTTTTCTCAACAATTATGAATAAGTGTGCAATAAAAACTATGGGTTTTTAACTTCCCCATTCAGTTCTATTACAGACTGTAGCCCCATTGCACTAGTTAAAAAATAACAACTTATCACTGAATTTCTGAATATAAAAATAATAAATTTTTAATAAAAAGGGCTAGTAATTGACAGTTCTGACATTAGATTTTGTGCAAAAATAATAATAATCTTTTCTTGGCTTTGATGTCTTAAATTTTACTTTAATTTTCTCAATGAAATTAAGATAGACAATCAGAAAAGAATTATAATTGAAGAGAAAATATTCTATTTTATTTTTTAAATTAAAATATGTTATTTTTACTTACAATTCCATATGAATCTTCTGCACCCAATCCCACTTACCTATTTTTTTTTCTATAGTAAAAAGAAAGTTATAAATACAACTGAAAGGTGGGCTCTAATTATCTCACATGGAAGATGGGTGAGAGTACACAGGTAGACACAACACATAACAACACACACACAGAGAAACCATTATAATGCTGGCTTCTTTTGAAAAATACTAGACAGGAAAAGAGTAAATAGAGTAGAGTAGGTTTTGTCCTTCGTGGGTGTGATTAGAGTCCTAATGCTGTGTTGCCTTAAAGCGTGCCAATTTCATTTCTACAGTGAAATACGCTTTAGAGGACAGAAAGAAAGCTGATTATTTAATCAAAGGAAAGGGAAAAACCAAAATAATCTACTGTATCTCACAAAGGGGTGGGGGTGGGGAGAGGAAAAATCTCTGAAAGTGTTATACTAAAGATACTTCTTTATTTTAAGTAACAAATAAAATAGCAAAACATTTTTTCCCATCATAAAAACTAACTTTGATCCCCCGTACAGCCATTGAGTGGAAAATTGAACCACAATATAATTGCTTTCCCTGTGACCGATAAAGTGGTGTAACAAATTTTGTGTTTGAATGATAAAATCAGCAATTGGCCCCTAGCATTTCCCTCTGCCATTCCTCCAAGGACACTCAAGTCCCATCAGGCTTCAGGGCAAGAGAAAGGGTGGAAGAACTAACTGTAAATCTACTCCAAGTTGTTGTGGATTTCTCTTGCTTGCTTGCTTGCTTAAATTTTTTTTTTTAATAATAAAAATGTCTATGTTTACCTTGAAATGCCTAATATAAATCCTGTCTAAACATGAGGAAAAATCCACCCTTCAATGAAAACTGATTACTGATGTAGAAAAAATCTGAAGCCATACTGAGAAAAATTATTTTACTCAGGAGTAAAATCTTGTTAGAATGGGGAAATTGTCTTAACAGTCTCAGCGACAAATGCCACAGCTGTTTGACACAGAGGCAGGAGCCAGAAAGATGCTGGCCACAGGAAGGAAAGCAGGCTGCATTTGTGTGCTCATTATGACAAGATTTAACTGCAAAAAGATCCAGCATGTTCAGTGGAGAATCAGGCAGAGCTTGTCCATCACTGCAGCTGACTTTCCCAGTCCATTTGGGATAACAGTCTTAAATGGCAGTGACGATGGTAAGGTTCAGTGTAATCCTCTCAATTTGTTCTTTTTCGGCCTATTCTCTAAAAGAGAGTAGATTCTAAGTTGCAGGCAGATCAGCTTGACTATGGTATTATTGTATCTGGTAGAAGGAAAGATAAGAGGAAAAAAGGAACAAGATCCCACTTAAGTGACGGTAGGTCCACAAAGTGTTTATATGTGGGAGCTCATGCTGCACTAAAACATTTGGTTTGCAAACCTGGACCCAGATTTGGTCCTCTGGAGCTATTCAGTGAAGGAGAGTTTATTTCTTGGGTAGTGCTTCTGTTTCGACCTGGAGATATGGAAACTTGCAGAGACTTAAATAATGAGAAATATTTTAAAATAATATTTAATCACTTAAATAATTAGAAATATTTTGAAAGACCAACTGCTTCAAACTTCACAGAAGCTCTTAGTTCTATTTGGAGAGGAATATCTGCCACTCATATAAGAATATAGTACCTAAAAGCAGGCAGCCAGCCTCCAAAGCACTTGGTCCCTGATCTAACAGGGAACCCTAAATAGGCAGCATTATACTTAGTTTTGGAAAAATTATTTTATAGTTTTCTGTGCTTTACAAATTTCTTCAATAGCTTTTGTTTTATCTCTTACATAATCTTTTGGACTTCTTAAAGTGATTTCTTAACTTTAAGGTTGGAAATTTTTAACATGAATCAAAATAGAACAGTATCATGATCCCGATGTGCCAATTACCCACTTCAACAGTTAGAATTCACGTCTGGGCTTGTTTCAGGACCACCCCTACTCCTCAGTTTATTTTGAAGCAAAACCAAGACACATTATTGCTTCATTTGTAAATGTTCCCATATGTATATTTCTAAGAGGTAAGGACAAAAATATGACCGTAATTTTATTTTCACACATAAAATAATTGACAATAAATAATTTCTTCTTTTCAACAATATTTAGTCATGGTGGTATTGAATATATTCTCTGTCCCCTGTAGTTCCTGTAAATTTGTAATTATATAATACGACTCATTAAGAGTCTGCTTGCTATATATTATGGCTGGTTGGTATATCTCTTCACTCTTTTATAACAGTTCCTTCTTTTTAATATTTTTCAATAAATTTAATAATTTGTTTTGAGAGTTTCTCACCATTTAGAGTTTTCTGATTGCATGCTCACACTATTATTGAATATATTTTGTATTTCCTGTAAATAGATGATTAGATCTAGAAGCCTGATGATTTTAGATTTTAGATCTAGAAGCTTGATCATTTTAGATTTGATTGTTTGGAGGGCAGGAGGAGCAACACAGCTTCCTGGGTGTATTTCCATCAGGAGATATCTAGTCTATTTTTGTGGGATCAAAATAGCTACCAATGATCATCAATTCATTAAGTTTTACCAAGTTTGATTTTTAAAATATATTAAAAATAGAAATATGGCAGTGAATCTCCATTAACCTATTTCCACTAAAAGAATGATAGTGCAAAAAGAGAGCCAAACTGTGGGGGATTCAGGAGAAACTAGTTTAGGGTCAGTCTGGGCTTTGTTTCTCTCATCTGTAAAATGATAAGTTTCTTCTCTAAGGACTGTCTAGAATCTAACATCTTAGAAGTACTTGTTTTACTGTAAGAGGTATGTATAGCACACCTGGCACCCTCCCATATTGGAGAGGACCACTCACCTCTGAAATACGTAGACCATTTGGAAGCAGAGTGGGCAATACTCTTACTCAAGTTCTCTTAGTGGACAAGGGGAAACAGCCACGTCTACATGGTTATTGTTTAGGTGAGCAGATTTAATTGTGAACTGAATCCAGACTCTGGTGAAATCCAGTATTTAGAATAATGCAATTCAATACTGATACTAAATTAGAACTTTCAAAAAGAATTATTGATAATGATGTAGGTTGGTGGTTAGAGCCCAAACTGTAGCTCATAATAGCTCCAGATTTGAATATCCAAACTGTAAGACATTACAAACTAAATAGAACTGATGATATCTGCCTCACTGAATGTTATGATCTGAATGTATGTGTCCTTAGAAAATGCATGTTAACCAATATTTTATTTAAACCTGTGAAATGCTATGCAATTGCTGAGGAGTGATTTATTTTTTAAGAGGCTGGCCCAAGGACTTTTCATCATAGCAGAATGCCCCCTGCCATTTACTATAGATTACAAGGCCAGATTCTGGGCAGCTACAAACTAGTGTGTACATTTTTGTCAGGTAAAGATGCACACCTCATTGGTTTTCATTTTATTGTCCTACAGGGCATTAACTAGTTTTGACCATAGCCGTGGAAAAGCACACAATTGTGCTGACTGGCCTCGATGTAACTTTCCAATTCTTTACCAGGATCTCTTACCAGGAATCCCTTGGAATATTAGTCCCTCTACTCTCTCTGGGACCACAGTTCCGTAACATCCCCTCGTTCAGGTCACATCACCAGGCTGCCTTTCCTTTCTGTGGGCTCCTAGGTGAGGTCAGCCAGTGTGGATCAGGGTGGCTCTGGCCATGACTGGGGATTCTGTGGTCCTGTACCCTGGGGCCTAAGTCTTCTTCTGTCTATTGTACTGGGTTCTTTCAACCTGGATACTTAGGTCCTTTCTTGAGCCCTAGAAAACTTGCCTTTATTATTCTTCTGACAATTTTCTCCCTTCCTTTTAATCTTTCGTTCCTTTAGAAATTCCTAATAACTGGATATTGGATGGCCTAGATTGAACCTCTAGATTTTTTTCCCTTTCTCCTATTTTTTTATTCTTATATTTTGATCTACTTTCTGAAAAAATACCTCAACGTTATATTCCACCACTTTTATTAACTATTTTATTTTTATAAAAGAATTTTCTAATAAGAAGAAGCTCTTTCTCAATCTTGGTTCCTTTTTCATAGCATCCTGTTCTTATCTCTCTGAGGATATTACAGTTGCGGGTTTTTTTTTTTCTTTTTGAGACAGAGTCTTGCTCGGTCACCCAGGCTGGAGTGCAGTGGCATGATCTCACTGCAATTGCTGTCCTCCAGGTCCAAGTGATTCTTGTGCCTCAGCCTCCTGAGGAGCTGAGACTACAGGCACATACCACCATGACCGACTAATTTTTGTACTTTTAGTAGAGACGGGGTTTCACCATGTTGGCCAGGCTGGTCTTGAACTCCTGACCTCAAGTGATCCACCTTCCATGGCCTCCCAAAGTGTTGGGATTACAGGGGTGAGCCACCACGCCTAGCCAGTTGTGGGTTATTTTTTTAAGACTCATCTCTTTTCTGCATTGCCTCTGTTTCCTTTTACAGGCTGGTTGAGCTGGCCTCTCCTTTTCACACTGCTAGCTTTCCTCGATGGTCTGGGGAGTCCTCAGCTGTGTTCTGTGTGTGTATGTGTGTGCATGCACGCATATTTGTGTGTGTAGGGCATGTTGATTGGTGGGTGCCACTATGGGATGCCGGACAGTGACTCAGGTGGGGGAAATACCTGGGAGCTGGTTTTTCCAAAGAATGTTCCAATCAGCTCCCTGGGGGCTGGACACATGGCCCTGGGCACTTTGGGATCAGTGATGGGGCTGCGAGGGGTG
The DNA here is from genome assembly GCA_963573385.1 of Cacajao melanocephalus. Lineage (NCBI taxonomy): Eukaryota > Metazoa > Chordata > Mammalia > Primates > Pitheciidae > Cacajao > Cacajao melanocephalus. Next base: position 141,442 of record CAUYLG010021527.1, on the reverse strand, counting down.
GAGAGGAACATTACTGCCGGCAGCCCCACCCCCACAGATCCCTCTGCTTCCCCTTGCGTCCCCAAGTCCAGAGTATACCTGGCTCCATTTCTCCAGAGACTAAATGTCCAGACCCTTGCAAGGAGATGAGGGGGAAAGAGTAGTTTCCTGGCTGTGCAGAGCAGGGGAGGAGGTCGGGCTCTGATCCCCATGTTTCCAGCCTGGTGCACCTTCCCCCAAGGCCCCCCAACCCCGGCCCCCATCTTGAAACACACTGGGGGACCTCCCACTGCTGAGCCTCTGGGGGTTCCTTGGGGCCTGATAAGCTCATTTCCATTTGGTCTCTCCCTCTGCTCTGCTAGATTCACCTTCATCCCCTTCCATCTGCCAGAATTTTCCAAATTCTCTTATCCCCCAAATCAATTTTATCCTTATAGAGCATAACACTTTTCTTTCTTTCCTGTCTGTACAGTGGTTTGCAGAGGAAAAGATAAATGCATGTGGTCAGTATGCCAATACACCTGGTTCAATTAGAAGACAAATTTGTTTTTCAATCTACTGATTCAACATTTATTTTTTTAAACTTACTGACGGTAGTTTTATTTATTTATTTTTATTTTTATTATTTTTTTATTATTTATTATTATTTTATTATTTTTTTAAGATGGTGGCAGAGGCCGGGAGTTTCCCAGCGTTCCCCTGACAGTAGTTTTAAAAAATTCACCACTTATTACCAATTTCTGGGTTTTTGGATTTTTGTTTGTTTTTGCTTCAAGACACAGAATGTGGCCTGAATGGGTTCTTTGGGCAACTTTCTGAGGTTTTCTTCATACCTCAGTATACAGTCAGCTTTGGGTAGCGTTCCAAATCCTAACCGAAAAAAGGGTGTGCTCTCCCTAGGGTAAGAGCTTGGTGTATCACGGGTTATTAAACCTTATTAATTATTAAAATCCTCTTGGTTCTTATTTTTTTTGCCTCTTTGATCTGTAATAAACTAACACCAGTGGTGCGTTCGTCTCATGTGCAATTGTTGCTGTCAGTTTCTTCCTTTGCATTTCCAGCAGTTTGCTTCCTAGCTGATGCGATTTTATCCACAAACAGAAGTTCATGCCGTTCCTATCTTCATTATACATGCCTCCTATCGGAAACAACTCAGAAAGTCAAATATGGCATTTTCTCTCTTGTAAGTGGGAGCTAAAAAATGCATACACATGGGGTGTGAAATGGTGGATGCGGGGGCCTCAGAAGGGTGGAGAGGTGGAAGGGGGTGGGCAATGAGAAATGATTTAATGGGCAAATGTACACTATTTGGGTGATGGATACACTAAAAGCACAGCTTATGCCTCTATGCAATATATCCACATAACAAAATTACACCCATAGCCCTTAAATTCATACGAGCAAAAGAGTAAAATAAATGCCTTCTGTTAACACGAAATGCTTTCTTTGTCCCATTCATTGCTGTCTCCTTGAGTTCAGCGTCCTTTACGAGCCACTCCCCAGCAGAGGGATGGTGGTCCCTGAGCCCAGGGACGAGAATGCAGAAGCAATGGGCGGCAGAGGAGCGGGAGGTCAAAGTCAGGTTTTGATGGGCAGGGAGAGAGAGGAGGGTTGAAGCTGTGGAGATGGCAGGCCCCTGCAGGCAGTATCCTTTTAAGAAGTTTGGCTGAAAGGGAGAAAAGCAGACACAGCCTGGAGCCAACTGGAGAGCTGGCACTTTAACATGCTGTGGGATGGGGAGGCTGGAGGTTTAGAGGCCATGGAGGCAGCAAGAGGCAGGGGGTGCAGCGACTGGCTAGGGGCTGCCATGGGAAGAAACAGGTTGCCTCCTCTCCTGCCGCTGCTGAGGGCTGGGGTAGCTAGGCTGGTGGTCGGCCCCGGGAGAGGGGGTGGGGGACCCCCAGTGTGGAAGGAGGCAGGGCTCGGAGAAGGGCCGGCTGGCTGGCTGGAAGATCTGCAGAGAGGTACAAGTTTGGATTAACCAGAGTGGAGAATGAGGGAGGGAGGCCTGGCTGAGAATGGAGAAGGGAACAGACCCACAGGGCACAGTCGGAACTGGGGTGTTGTTTAGTTTTCTCCTGCAGTGCTTGGTGGCCTGGAGATGATGGCTGCTGGGTGGACCCAGGGCTGAAGTGGTCAAGGAATACTGTCAAGAAATACTGTCAAGAGAAGGACTGAGGAGGGAGCCCACAGGGGCTAGGCTTGGTGGGGGAAGGCAGAGAGGACACACGGGCGGGGGAGGAGAGGGGCTGGTCTGTGGATGGGTGCTGATGTGGAGGATGAGCAGGGAAGGCCTGGCAGCTGTGTCCACTGTGAGCAGCATGGGTGACATTTTCCTAGGAGGTCAGGGGTGATAGCAGCTCAGGGAGGGCCCCAGGAGTGGTTGGCTCAAGCGGAGGGACAGCCTGAGAAGCCAGGGTGCTGGACGGTGGGAGGTGGCACACAGGGGCCGCTGGCGAGGTTGACAGTGCAGCCTTGCTCCTGTGGCATGTGGCTCTGCTGTGCCTGCTTCCAGCTGGCCGCAGGGGCAAGAACAGGGGCAGGCCCGAGGCTTCTCTCTGGGGCCCAAACCCTGGCCGGAGCCAGAGGCACCTGTCTAGGTGACAGACCCAGGGCTCCATCTGGCTTTGTGACCAGAGGTATCCTTGCCCCCAGCAGAAACTCGGCCCAGGTAGTGTCTGGTTTCTGAGGCGGTTGGGCTGGGGCTGGGACAAGGACCTGTCCCTTGGAGCTGGTCTGGAGTGACTGTGCACTGAAAGGCCAGATCCTGAGACGCTGCAGACACAGGGTGGGACCCAGGCTGCAAGCTTCTCTTCGCAGGTGCAGCTGAAGGGGCCTGGGTGCTGGTTATTTCCCAACAAGGGCCTGCGTTTAGCCTTGCAGGAGGGTCTGTTGGGAGAGCCTGAATCTCACTTTCCAGGTGTTGCAAGCTTGGAAATGTTTAGTCCAGCCCTGCCATGACTTGCTGGGACCTCAGCCAACCTCTTCTCCCTGGTCTCTTCCCTCCCAGAGCCAGACTTCAGTGGATGGGAAAGCGCTTAATGCAGGGCCTGGCAAGAGCCGGTGTGTGCTGCAGGGAAGGTGCTGGGGCCGCCCTGTCTCCCAGGAGGCGGTGGGATCAGCGAAGACTTTACTTCTAAGCATGTCCGAGCCAGAGGAGAGCCTTTAAGAGGACAACTGCTCTACTCCCTGGTGCAGAGACCCCTCAACCCAGAGGAGAGGGGCAATCCCAGATCACCCAGTGAGCCAAGCTGGCCAGACCACCACCACTGGCATTAGGGGTATCCCTGCCCATGACTGCCACCAGGATGAACCAGATGCTGGGGTCCCCTTGGTAAAGGACAGTGTCCACTCTGGACTCAGAGTCACCCCTGTAACTTCAAACAGCTGAATGGAGACGCGAGTCAGGCTTAAAATAGCTAAATAAATCTTTAATATTTCTAATTGCAAATGTACAGAAATTGCACAGCCACAGAGTCTTAGAACACCAACAGCTTCCTCTGTACATTATTACATAGTTAAAAGTCGCAGCTGGAGGGAGGAGCTCCAGCCAGACTCCAACGTCTGCATTTTTCCTTTTCACATACTTACAAAAGAGGGGAGCTGGGATGTGGTGTGGGAGCTGGGGGGCTTTGTGGCTGAGTGTGTAGAAAAGAGAGGGGCTGTTTCCCTGGACAGTCTGGCTCCCGCAGTCGGGCGGGGCACAGAGGGAGGTGTACTTGGGGGCAGATGCTCTGGGGGACCGAGGCGTGTGGAGCTGTAGCCTCGGTCCTCCACCCCCACTTTCTGGGCAGTCGGAAAGAGTCCTTGCTGACAGGGAGGTTTGGCAGTTTCCATCACCCAGAATGTGGAAGTTAAGCAAAAAAGTCAGGCCTCCGTGCTGGCAGGGAAGGCCGTGGCTTTCTCCAGCAGAGGCTGAGTCTTGGTGACCAGGGGGCCCCGGGACTGTGTTCTTCCTCAGCAGGTACTATCCTTCCCTTCAGGACCTTGGGCAACCCCAGCCCTGGCTGCAGGCAGGGCCCAGCTCCTGGGAGGTCAGCTTCTCTGTGGCTCGGGCAGGAGCCCCTGCTGACTGGCCCAGTGAAGACACCCCAGCAGCCCCTAACCAGACGGCAGCTGCAAAGCCAACACATAAATGCCACAGGCAGGGAAAACACACCCCCTAGACCCCAAGCCTCTTCCTTCTGCCCAATACTGTTCTCTAGATTAAGAAATAAAATAAAAACCCTTGGGAGAGCAGCAGTCCCGGCCAGCCCTCGGCAGCACCAGGACCAAAGGATATGTACAACCATTAGGTGAGATAGTTACATTACAATCAAACACCAAGAACATTTACAAAATCGGCAGACTTGCAATTAAGATAAAAATCTGTGAAGAGTCTGTACACTTTTACAGTTTTTGCACTAGGTAAATAAGGCTCTCGGCCTGAGAGCTCACCCACCCCCTCAAGGGCAGCTGGCACCGGCCACAGCGGGCGGCCTCCGAGCCCGCCTGTCCAGGCCCTGGGAGCCTCCCCGTATTGCTAAGGGGGGCTCTGTCCGAGGTCACTCTACGAGGCAGCGGTGGGAAGGGGTTGGGGGGAGGAGGGCAGGGCTCACTGGGCAGTGGAAGGACGAGACTGGAGCCAGGCCCTGTCTGTGTGGCCGCCCTGGTCTCAGGCACGCAGGTGCAGGGGTGGGGGCAAGACAGGGGAGTAGGGCAGGAAGGGGTGGGGGCAGGGCCTCTGCTCCTGCCTCCCATCTTCCTGAGGTCTGTGGCCCTTGGCGGCCCAGCACTCCCTCCAGCAGCAACTGTCTCCAGCCTAACTGAATTGTAGGTTACATCTAAGACCCCTTTCCAGAGCAGCTGCTGTCACCTGTCCCCGAGCTCAGGGTGGACGCAGTATGGCTCTGGGCCACCCCTCCAGCACATCCACCCTTCAAGTGGGGCCTCTGCGGCACATTCCAGCTGCAGGGGCAGAGGGGTGGTTCCTGCAGCTCGCCCTGCCCTGGCTCTGCTGGCAAAGGCCCCCGCTCCCGCCCTTGTTACCCAGGGCCTGCACTCGGAATCTGCAGGGGCTGGGAACAGATAGGGGCCGAGAGAGACCCGGGCTCCTGCTCATGTGTTTTGAAAGGGCGGGGAGGGGCAGATAAGCTACAGAACAGCCTAGAGCTGAGGAAAACCGGCCCCAGCTGTGGGGTGCGCCCCTCCCCTGTGTGCAGGGCCTGGGTCCTTGGCTGGGGGCCGGGAAGGGTGAGGAGGAGGCCGGCCGCACACACGGGGCCGGGTGCAGGCTGCTGCTGTCTTGGAGAGGGAGCAAGTCTAACATCCTCCAGGGCCGCTATTTCCCATGCAGTGCGCACGCTCAACTTAAAAGGCCCCTGTGTTCCAGCAAGCGAGCAAGCGGGCTTTTGTTTCTAATGCATACTGTGAAAGGAAAAAAAATCACAGTTATCCACCTTCTCAGGGCCTGCAGGCATTAGAATCTTTTTTTAAACCATCACTCAGAGGAAGGATCACCTTTTCTCTCAGGGTGAGCACCAGGTGGCACTCCCTACAGGGCCACTGTGCCCTGGGTGTGCTGGGCCCCAGGAGAAGGCAGATACAGTGCTCAGGGCAATCTGGACAGCTCAACCCAGATCTTTGGCTTCCGGGAGCCCTCGAGCATCAGCCTGGGCCTGTGTGGGAAGTGTGGGAAGCTGTGGGTCCTCCCCACAGGGACAAGAGCCCAGAAGAAAAAGCCATGGCCCTCACTGGGTCTATCTGGCAATACAACTAAGGCAGGGCAGAAGGTGGCAGGTGGCGCTCTGGGACGGGTTTGAAGGGGGTGGGTGGTTAGGAATCCTTAGTTCCTCACAGCCAGGAAGGTCCCAAGAGGCTGCATGCAGTGGCAGGTGCTTCAGATAGAGACAGGCAGGGGACACTGGACTCCTGCCCTGTGTCCTCCCCACTGTCTTCCTGCCTGCCAACCCATCTGCCAAGTGCCCGGTCCCACAAGACAGGGCCTGGCTGCCAGGGAGTCCTGGGCCCCCCAGGGAGGCAAGGGGAAGCCACAGGTGTAGGCCCCTAGCCCTTGAGTCCCCACTCCAGGAAGCCCCCTCCCTGGCAAGGGTGTGGGGACACATGCACTCAGCCAGATCCAGGAGGACAAGGACACACCACATTCAGGAACCAACAGACATGTTTTTGGCAGGCCCTCTGCCCCACCAGGCTGTCCCCCACTCCCCAGCGTGCAGTCTCTTCTGCCCGCACCCCACAGGGAGCGGCTGGTGACCTCGCCTCACGCTGCTTCAGTCTCTGGCGGCTCCCTCTGTGGCCGCCTCCTGGACAGCGGCGGGGAGGGGAGGCTCCGCCTCCTGACACCCGCACTGGGGCTGCAACCGTGGGTGCCTCCCCCGGCAGAGACCCTGCCCTTGGCCAACATAGTCCCCCTCTCCTTGGGTAGCTTCCTCCCTCTCAGGCAGGTTAACAATTGCTGCTGTTTCTGAACTCGCCGTTCTCAGTAATCTGCAATTTGGTGGGGTTGGTGGGGGAGATGCCGTTACGGGCTTGCATGCTGTACCTCTCTTTCAGCTGGGTCAGGGCGCTCATGAGGCGGGCATTGGCGGCATCCAGTGAGGCAATGCGCTTCTCCTGTGGACAACGTGGGTGTGAGGGAGGTCATGGGACAGGCTCCTGGGCCCAAGGGAGCATCGGGAGAGCTGGCAAGGGGGAGGCCTGGAGCTGAGGGCAGGCAGGCCCCGGGCTGCGAGCAGCTGGCGGGAGAAGGCGGCAGAGGCTCTGCAGCATCCTGGACGCAGCCTCGCCACCTGCTTGTCATCCCAAATGGGGCAGTTCTAGTGCTGTCTATGGGCTGCCTGAGGCCCCTAGAGCAGGCACCCTTGCTCACACGTGGCACATGACACACCAGAAGTCACGGCTCCTGGTATGTGCAGTTTACAGTCTGAGCAAGGCCCAGCCTACTCCTGGGTGAGGGAAAGGAAAGGGGTGCAGTCCTGAGTAAAGGAGGCTGGGGCCAGAGCGCCTTTCATGTCTCCTCTCAGTGCAGCTTGAATGCCATAGCTGTAAAGAAGAGCCCCACTGCTCCCTGTGACCGGCCTGCATCACTCCCACCCCCACTTCCCTCCTGGTAGCTTCCATTCTTTGGTCAGCAATCCTGGTGAAAGACAATACCCACCAGGAGCCCCAGCAGGGGAGGAGCTGTATCTCTCCTTTCACAGCCTGTCCTAGTAAGCTTGTGGCCCACTAAGACCACAAGTCTGACTTCTCAGGACAGAGAAGTTTCTGGTTTCTTATTCCACTCAGTGTCTGCAGTGAGGTATAACTGAGGATGGAGAGGCTAAAGTCACCCCTTCCTAATCCCAGGCCCTTTAACTCTTGTGGCTCACCAAAGGGCCAGAGCCCCTACCTGGGCATCAATGATCTTCTGTTTGGAGTCCACAGCTGCTTGCATCTCTGCGTGGTCCTTCTTCAGTTCCTCCTCCACGGACATCAACCTATAGCCAGAGACAGGAACAGTCAGGCTGGCACTGGAGGGAGCAGAGGTGGGGAGGGTGTGGGAACAAGGAACACACTGGCAGAGCCCCTCCTCGGGTCACAGACTTGCCTCCATACTTGCCTGGGGCAGAGGCCCTCCAGCAGACTCCCAGCAACTGACACTGCTAGGCCTGCTCCTTCCTCACCCTGGCACCCTATACCTGCTGCTCCTGAAGCCCCAGAGGCCGCTGGGCTGCCCCTTCCCAATGTTCTTCCAGGAGCCAAGATGGGTGGGAATGGGTGTTAGATCTTCAAAATCCCTAGAGCTAGCCAAGTGGTGGAAAGACGAAGGTCCTGAAAGGCTCTAGAACTTTTTCCACCCTGCCCCTGCCATCTTCACACATTATGTGGGCTCTGCACCGGGCACTCGAGGTACCGAGATGAATGAACTCTAGTCCTTTCCCTCAAGGAGTTACAGGGCAGGAGGAATGAGTAACTAACTACACCCTGTACAGAGCAGCTGTGCTAGCAGAAAATTCAGGTCCCTGGAATAACGAGCCAGAAATGGCGACCTTTCCTGGAGGGTGGGCTGGGGGGTGGGTTGCACATCAGAAGGACACATCTGAAGGACAGGTGTGCAGGCAGGACAATGGGCAGAGGCTGGGAGGACCCACCTGAAGACGCTCAGTGGGCAGGAGGCTGGCTCTGCCCTGCTGCTCCCTCCCTGTGAGCCCTCCTGGCACCACCTGGCTGGTTCCTGAGATACTCCCGCTACTGGGCACTCCCACCTTCCCAGTCTCCTTTGGTTTTGGGACTCCATCTGGGTCTGCCTGTCTCCCAGATGCCTTGTCCTGTCTGCTCTGGACATGGGGGTGCCACAGGGCACTGGCCTCAGCCTCCCTTCTCCTCGCTCTGTGCACTCCTCTCGGATGAGCCTGTCCACTCCCAAAGCTTCTCTCCATCCCTGCCCTCATGACTGCTCCAGCCCACGGCAGCCGGCACACTGAGCAAGCACCGGCCCATGCACAGCAGACACACACAGAGCCACAGTGGCGGGGCTGGTTCTGCATGGGACTGTAATGGCGGCAGCAGGCCAGCAGTTCAGGAAGCACTGACCAGGAGGAGTGGAGGCAGGGGGACCCTCCGGGGCAGGTTCCCCAGTACAGGAAGGTACCACTCTGAGAAAAGCCTGTGTTGGGGGTGGGGGAGGGTATTAGTTTTGTTGAGGAAAATTAGATTGGAAGGAGATTGTATTTACCCTCTTGTCTTAAAAACAAACAAGGCCGGGCATGGTGGCTCACACCTATGATCTCAGCACTTTGGAAGGCCAAGGAGGGAGGATCACTTAAGGCTAGGAGTTCGAGGCCAGCCTGGGTAACATGGTGAGACCCCATCGCTTTAATAAAAACCGAAAAAAAAACAAACAAACTAGAAAACTGGACACAATACAGGCAATGCAGTACAATAATTTCTAAGAGAAGCGAAATCAACAAGGTGAGCCCAGTGAACGGCCTGGAAGCAGAGGGAAGGTAGAGTCGGCAGTCTCACTGAGGGGAGGAGTCAGGCAGGTCGGAAAGGCTAAGGTGTGGGATTCGCAGGGCAGACAGCCAGAGAGGAGGAAGAGGCAGACAGAAACTCCACACGCCTCCCAACTGGGGGTTCCCCTTGTGTCTCTGGCTGAATAATATCTGCATGCAGATGAGAAATTACCAGGCTAGGCAAGAACCATTAGAAAGGAGTACACAAAACAATCCCAGAAGCAGTTCATGTTGTACCAGCGAGAGTGGAGTGATGCACTGACACTGGGAATCCCAGAGGACCCGCAGAAGGAAACCACCTCACCAGCAGGGCCACGGTAGGCTGAGACTAAAGTGTCTGCAGGACGCAGCCTAACAAAGCTTAAAAGGAAATCCCGAGAGGATTAAACTGATTCCAAGTAACCTCAATGTCTCCTAGAACAAAGCCCCCAAAAGAATTAAAAGGAACACAAAAAACATCCAGCACCTAACTGTAAGATTCACAATGCCTGGCATCCAACCAAAAATTACCAAATACACAGAGAAGTAGAAAAATTCCTAAGAGGAAAATTAATCAGTAAGAACAGACTCAAATGTCACAGATGATAGAATTAGATAAGGACATGAAAACAACAAGGTATTATGTATACACTCTACAGGTTTCATAAAATAGTATAAATATACTCTACATGTTTCAGAAAATAGAAGTAAAAGCACAATGAGAATTAAAATAGATGGAATTTAAAGCAAAATGAAATTCTGAGAGGTGAAAAAATATAATTATCTGCAGTGAAAAAAATACTAGATCAGATTAACAACAGCTTACACACTGAAGAAGAAATAATTAGCAAACTTGAAGATACAGTCATAGAAACTACAAAAGACAAAAAACAGGAAAAAAATGAAGAAAGAAAACAACAGAGCATCAGTGAGATAAGGGACAATATGAGTCAGCCTAACACACGTGTGCTAGGAATCCCAGAGGAAGACAGGGAGAAGGTGGGACTGCAGACATCCAAATCCAAGACCCAAGAAACTAGAAGAAAACTACACCGATGAACATCACAATCAAACTACTGACAACCAGTGATTACGGGAAAAAAAAGTAACTTATAAATAGCCAGGGAAAACAGATAACATAAAGTACAGAGGAACAAAGACAATGACAGACTCTGTCGTCACAGCCTCAGGGTAAGGGCCAAATCCGGACCCTTGCCTGTTTTTGTAAATGGCCACCTCACACAAATAGTTCTGCTATAACAGCAGAGCTGAACAGTTGCAATAGAGACCATATGGCCTACAAAGCCTAAAATAGTTTTGATCTGCTCCTTTGCAGAAAGTTTGCCAATCCCTGCCCTAGAGCAACCAAGAGATATAGCTAATAAGTCAACAGGAGACAAAATGGAAACATAAAAAAATAGTCCAAAAGAAGGCAGGAAAAAAAGAACAGATGGTACAAATAGGTAACAAGGCAAAAATTTAAACATATCAATAATTACATTAAATGTAAATTGTCAAAACACTCCAATTAAAAGGCAGAACCATTTAGACAAAATCAAGATCCAATAGTATGGTGCCTGTAAAACAAACTCACTTCATCTATAGATGGGTGCTCTGCTCTGAATGTTTGTGTCACCCTCTAAGTTCATATGTTGACACCTAACCCCTAAGGTGATTATCTTAATAGGTAGGGGTTTTGAGAGGTGAGCACATCATGTGGGCTTTGCCTTCAAAAATGGGATTAGTGCTTTCATGTTACACAAGGGGCCCAAGGGAGCTTGTTCACACCTTCCACAAAGCGAGAATACAGCAACAGCATGCTATAATATGAAGCACAGAGTCCTCACTATACACTGAATCTGCTGGCATCTTTATGTTAGACTTCAGAACTGAAGGCAATACACTTTGAGTTGTTGATAAATTACCCAGTCTAAGGTTCTTCTTGTAGCAGCCTGAACGGACTAAGACAATGAGTTAAAGGCATAAGGATGAAAAAAGATACACCATACTAACACGAATCAAAAGGAAGTTGGGGTGGCTATTTTATATCAGACAGGGAGACTTCAGAGCAAAGAATATTCTAAGGGATAAAGAAGGTGATTTTATAATGACAAAGAGGTTAATTCAACAATAGTACACAAGTAGCCTAAATGTGTACGCACCTAAGAATCGTCTCAGCGTACATAAAGCAAACACCAGTTGGAATGAAAGGAGAAACAGAAAAGCCAGTAAGGATACAGAATACTTGAACACCATCGACCTAACTGACACTTGTATTATGGAGGAAATATACCAGGATTGGTTAGTAGAAATAAACGTGTTAAGCAAGCCTCTGAATTCAGAACATGCACACCTCAGAGAATAAACACCATGTGGAGAAGGTAGTTAAATTGAAAGGCGTTTCCATTCTTGGAAACACATACAGGTGAGCCAAGAGCAGAGCTGGAGATCAAGTGAGCAGCAGGTTTCTAGTCACCCTGGTTCCACTCCCCTGTTAACTATTTTACAGTGAACAAAACTACAAGTAAATGAAGCAAACAACAGTCAGGAACAGAGAAATAGGTGGTCTAAACAGGAGGAATCCGGGAAGGGCTCATGCCATGGACAAAGCATGGAGCAGAGGCCATCCTGGCTCTTGCACACCTGCTTGGTCTGTCCAGCTGATGGGGTCTTAGACCAGTCCAATTCAAACAAGACATAAACCCACACTGTCTCTCCTCCTGTGCCTGGTATTACTAAACTCCATGACTGGGACCCTGTGGGTTGACTGCACTCTCTGCCTGACACCAAGGTAGGGATGCCCTACCCATAGGCAGAGACAGAGAGAGGGAGGCGTCAACATGGGGCCTGACATAAGCTTTCAATAAAGATGAGAGTCAGCATTAAAACCAGCTGTCCCTCTGAAGCCCTTCCCCGGATAACCCAGGCCCCTTAAAACTCAGCATATCAAGACTGGCAGCATCCCCCACTCAAACCACTCCTCTCAACAGTTCCCAGCTCAGTAACTGGCACCCTGATAGGCCCACACTCAGACACTCTTCGTAGGAGTCTGGGGGCTATGCTGTCTTCCACCTTCACCTAATGTACGTAACTGATGCTCATTCCCACTTTTCTTACCCTGTATTGGGTTCCTCACTGTCTTTCCTGGTACCTCCTAATCCAGCTTCTCAACATCCCTGAAGAGTGCTTACTAGATGGTGTAGCTCCTTGTAGGGGCTCAGGCTCGTCAGGACCCAGCCATGACTGGTCCAGCCTCATCCCCAGCTTTGCATTCTGTGTGGGCTGCTCACCCTCCAGGCCACCTCCTGCCTCCAGGCCCGTGTTCACGCTGCTCCCACTGCCCAACCACTCTCTTCTCTCCTCGATGCACTCTCAGCTCATCCTTCAGCTGCTCGCTCCCACCAGGGGCCTCCTTGAAGGCAGTGATGGCTGCCCCGTCTATGCCTGTGGCCAGGCCAGGCAGGTGTGGGCCCCACCTGCTGATGATGCCCTTCATCTGGATATCCTTGTCCTCCTGCTGCCGCCGCAGCCGCTCCTCGCCCTCCTCCAGCCGTGCCTGGTACTCCAGCACCAGCTTCTGTGTCGTCTCCTCCTGGCACTTGAACAGGGTCTCATACTCTTCCAGCTTCTTGGTGGAGATTCGCAGCTTGTCCTGCAGCACCGCCAGGTCCTGCCAGAGGGGCAGCATCCACAGGCACAGCACCCAGGACACAGAGAGCACAGCCTTGTTAGCCCAAGTGTGAGGAAGGGTACGAGGGAGCCCCACTCGGAAGGCTCCAGTGACTGTGACCCGCCCACCTCACAGAGCAACGAGATGCCCAAGGAGCCCTGCCAGCAGGAGCTGCAGCAAGACGCGTGCCTGTGCCCCATCCAGGGCTCTCCACGGCAAGCTCCCAGCCTGACCTGTATGGCTACGGCAGGGATGAAGACTCAAACCAAATCCCAGGAGTGAGGGTTTAACTAGGGCTTTGAACTACTTATGACAAAGGTTAAAGAACACTGGATATATGAAAAACAGGTGACAGCACCCTGAGAGGTGGGAGCTCTGCAGGAGGGGAAACTGAGGCCCAGACAAGGTGACCATGTCACATGAAGAGCAACTGACTGGCAGGGTAGATCCCAGCTTCCCAGCCTCTGTGTGAATCTAAAGCCAGGGGGTGGCAGTGGCGTGAAGAAATGAAGAAAGAGAGAATTGAAAGGCAGGCGGTCCAGGCTCTGGATCGGCCTCAGCCCAGCACAGACCCTGATCATCAGAGCGGAGCAGGGATGTGGATGAGGCTGGGAAGCAGTGTGGCTGCACAGAGGAGCCAGGTGCTCTGTGCCGAGGGAGGCAAGGCCAACTGGGATCGAACGGGGCCATATGCCATGAGGACACAGGGACACAAGGAGCCTGGAGTGAGGCCAGGCCTCCTCCCTCCCAGCCAAACTCTGGCTCTGGGAGCACTGTGTCCCCTGTCCCCTGGTCCCCTTTCATGTAACTATGGTGAAAGCAGGTAGATGTAGCAGACCAGGGATGGCAGCGGTGGCAGGATGCAGCATGGAGATGGGCCTCGCCTGAGGCCGGGGAGGAGGAGTTCTGCCATTCTGACCCTAACACCCTTGCTTGAGAGGCTGCCACAGGCTTTCCTGAGGCCCGAAGGGGCGAGAGCATCCAGAGGGGAGTGGAGAAGCACCTGCCATTCTGGGGCCTGTGCTGGTTCCTCCAGCTGGTTCCTGCTGGTTCCTGGCCACCAGCAGGAAACAAAAACTACCCCTGGATCCAGAGCAGCTGCCACAGCTGGAAGGCTTGGGAGACCAACGAAGCATCCCCTCGCCCTAGCAGATGCTAGATGTGTGTGGCAGAGTGGGATTTTGATTTTTAGAATAGACTCTTTTCCTGGCGGAAGAAAACATCTCAATGGCAGCCTGACCCCACCCCCCATGCTGGTAACTGCTGTTCCTTTCCCAGGCCCTGGTGGAGACCAGAGTGGAGAAGAGCCAGGCTGTGGGCAGGCACAAGTCCCCGGGGCCGGGCTGGGGTCGCTCTCCCACCCATCCTGGGAACCCATGTCTCTGCCTCCTCAGGTACCAGGCTCTCTCAGGGGGGCTCTATATACCTCTTGGGCACCCTCAGCCCTCAAGTCCCAAGTCCTCAGAAGCTCGGCTGCCTCAGTTGCCCAGGCTGAGGAGCCTTCCCAGACGTCGCGGGAGTATGGATCCAAGACAATTCCCTGGTGATAACAATCTGCAGATGGGAAGCCTCAGGTCTAAGCTGCTAATGCATCCCTCTTATTGCTTTTCTTCCAGACCCCACTGACTGCTGTCCTCATGGGGAACAGGGGCTCAGAGAGGATGGACCCTTCACAAAGACAGCAGCACCCCTTGCTGGAGGACCTGGGGGAGAGACTCCTACCAGCTGCTGCCGGGAGGCAGCCCCACCCTGCCCCGAGCTGTCAGGGTCCAGCTTTACCTTTTCTGCTTGGCTGAGCTCGTCCTTACTCCTTAGCCTATCCCTGTGGGGGGGGTCTGGGCCCAGGCCCTCGTCTTCTAATAACTGCGCGTTCATGGTCAAGAGCCAAGCGGCTGTGCGGTCCAGGGCATTGGGGCTCACGGGTGAAGGGCCCTACAACGAAACACAGCTGTGAGGGGCTGGAGGGAGGTGGAGGGCAAGTGGGAGGGGCAGGAGTGGCCCAGGTGAGCCACAAGGACAAGCAGCTCTGGGGCACAGTGGGAAGGGAGGGAACCTCCAGCTGACTGAGTGCCTACTGAGGCAGTCCCCACCTGGAAACACTCTCTCAGAAGGCAGCTGGAGGCAGAGCCGATAGCCCAGGTGGCGTCCTGGGCACCACACTCTGTTGCCAAGGGGACAGCGAGTGACCCTACCACAGCGGGGGCTGGAGCAGGCTGCGCCGAGAGCAGGGCAGGGCCAGGCTGGGTGGTCAGCCCAAGGCACCTCCATGCCAGGTACCACCTGCAGCCCTTGGGTGATGGGGCTGTCCATCCTCCAGGTGGTTATCCCTGGAGGCCTGTCCAGCCTGTGGAAACATTTTGGGAGGGGAGAGTGGGACCAGAGTAGGGTAGGATGACTCCTACTTTGGGTGGGGGCTTCGACAGGCTTGGAAATGAAGATGAATGCACTCTCCTCCTCTCTCTCTGACCCCAGCCTGCCCCTAGGGGAACTGACAGAGGGGCCTGGAGTTCTCTAAGGCCACAGTGTCCCTGGTTCACAGGATTCAGGCAGGAGCCAGGGGGAGGGAGAGGGCGGCGAATGTGGCAGGCTGGTGGGATGCGATGACAGCTGGGTGCGGGCGGAGGTGTAATGACCGAGAGGAGGAGCATGGTACGGGGTGTGACAGCCCCACTGGGCCTGCGTGCCCGGCCCTGCCCTCTGACTAGCGGCACTGACCTGTTTGTGCACTGCCCGTGGCTTCAGTTCTGGGCTGTCCCCCTTGGAGGAAGAGGACTGCTGCCTCAGCCGGGCACTGGGGCCCACCCAATCAGGTGAGGCCGACGCCAGGGTTCCGCTTGAGGGTCTCGGATACTGGAGGGTGCTCAGCAGGTTGGGAGGCGTCCGGCCGCGGGGGGCAGGAGGTGGCGGTGGGGGCGGGGGCGGAGGCTGGTCGATCCTCCTCTGAGGACCGGCACTGTTCTGCCGTGGCACCGTGGGCTGCCCGCCCTTTTCAGTCAGTGACATCTGTCGTCGTGCCAGCTCACCAGGCCGCCGAGCCAGTTCCTCCGCGGCAGCGCTGAAACTTCCCAGCTTGGCAGCGGCCGCCAACTCCTCGCTGTTGCTGTGTGAGCTCAAGGAGCTGTGGCCCTCAGAGCCTGAGTCGCCAAGGCCACGGGGCGACAGCGGCAGGCCAGCCGCCATCTGGTACACAGGGTTCTGGAAGGAGAGCGGTGCCAACAGCTGGGGCCGGCCTGGTGCGCCCTCGGAGGTGCCTGGTGTGGTTGGTGTCTGGCCTGCTCGCCGCACCGTGGCCAGCCCTGCCAGGCTCACCGGGGTTGCCCGGGCTGGCCACCCAGCCACCAGCTGAGTTGCAGGTGCCTGCCCATCTGCGGGGAGGACGTCGGGGCCTGCCGGGGAGCCTGCCTCCCCATCCAGCACGCGGGCATCCTGGAGGTCCACCATGGAGAGGCTCTTGCCACCGTTGGCCATCTGAAGATCAGGCTCGTTGGCTTCCGAGTAACTCGAGCTGCGGGCAGGTGAGGGCTGGACCCCGGAGGACCTTGTGACAAAAAACAAGTCCTTGTTTTCGGGGGTTGGAGACGGTAACCGGGTGAAATCTATCAGACTGCAGGGAGACAAGCACACACAGGGAAAGAAGGGGAAAAGAAGAACTGTGAGTGCAGCCACGGCGGGTCCAAACCGACAGCACCCGCCAACCTGCTGGGGCCTGGCAGCCCGAGCCAGCGCTGGGGAGGTGGATGCGCTCGGGTGGCAGGAGTGGGAGAGTCCGGGGACCAGAGGCTGAGGCGGCTGCTCCTGCACAGAACCTCTTCTCTAGGGGCCAGCACTGCACATTTCAGGCCGCGCTGCCTGGCAGACCCTTTCTCTGCTCAGCTGCATCTTGGGACAATGGGTGCTGAGGCCTGGCCTGCTCTGGAAAACTCCTCCTTAGCTAAGCCCTAAGCCACAGCTCAGTGGCTCTCTACTATCCACGGATCCTGCATTGAGAACTCCAACTTCAGAGCCACTGGGTTCCCTATGCCTCTTCCCTCTTGCTCCTCATCAGAATGGTAACTAAAGTGGGAGCCCGGTGAAACCTCCTCTTGCCCAGCCTCCTGCTGCCGCTCCCTTGTTTGACTGGCAGGCGGGGGCTGGAGTTCCTGGCAAAAACAAGGAATGAGAGCAGGCTCTGTGGAGAGCATGGCTTGGGGGGAGGGCTGCACTTGCCCTGGCCTCCTTCTCACTCTAGGCTTTTCTCTGGCCTCTCCCTGGCCCCTCCCTAGAAGCCGGCTCCTTGGAAGAAACCATAACTGTGGTGGGGGCCTGGGGGGCTTTGGAGTGAAGAATGTGGGAAGGGGACTGGAGACAGTGAGGACTTAGGGGGCTGGATACGGCTTGGAATGGTGAATGGGTTGGCTTAGCCTCAGATGGAAAAGAAGCGCCACTCCCTGAGACGGACAGTGGTAGCCACTCAGGGCTGCAGTGCTCACGGGCCGGTGAAAGCTGGCTAGACCAGCAAATGGGCAGGGAGAGACGGAGAGCAGCAGGGGCCTGGCTGCCCAGGCCACACACCAGGTCAGTCTCCTCACAACTCACGGGCCTGGCCACCTCTCAGCCTCTCAAGGGCTCTGCCCACCCCGCCCCTCAAACTCTTGGCACATGACTCTACTTCGCCTCACTTGGCACGTTCACTGAACAGACCCAATGCAAGACTCAGTGAGCCTGCATCTCTGGCCCCTCGTGGGCTCCCCCAACCCCAGGTTCTTGATCTCAGCAGGTTCTTGATCTCAGCACCCTCCCCTGCTTAAAACTGCCCTGCCACTGCCTCAGGGAGATCACCCCTCCCAACTCTGCTGCTGCAGCCTCGGCCTCACACGCTAAGCTGAGAAGGATCCCCGGCAGGAGAGGGGAGAGATGGAGTGGAGCAGAAATGCTTCAACATGAACTGAAAGAAATGTCCCTATTTTGACTTAAACACTCAAGAACGTTTTGCTTCCCACTCTGCCGTGTGTGTCTTATTTAGGCAGAGCAGAACCCAGGACTGGGTCTCAGCATCACTTGATGTTCTCTGGGGTTCCCAGCCTCAAAGCTTAGCAGAGCCACCGAACTCCTATTGAAAACCCCCCCGCCTAAACACCACTTCTGGAGATTCTGACTCAGGTCCAGGAAATAAACGGGAACATGTGTATTTCTAACAAACATCAAGTGATCTGGAAATGCTGGGGGTATTTGGGACTAGTAATTATTCTTTGACATATCATGTCTTTGCCTATGCTTGTCCCTCTACCTAGAATGCCTTTTCCACCAATGGAAATGCTACTTTTCCCAAAACATTAAAAAAAAAAAACAAAAAAAACCCTATAGCATTACCTCCCCCAGGAAAGCTTCCCTGATTTTTCTCAAATGGAGGTTCACCACTTAGGACCTGCACACCTCAAGTCTTGCCAGGCTTATTTTATAAACACTATGTAGACATCCTCTTCCCCATCTGAGATTACAGATGGGCCGTGCCTAGTCTGCACATGCACCCACCACGCCCAACATGCCTGACAGCTCTTACCCAGAAAGATCGTTCTCGATCACCATCTTCTGCAGCCCAGCTGAGATGCTGCTGCTGCCAGAGCCCGGTGTGGAGGCCAGGTCGTTGGTCCCTGGGAGCTGCCCACTGCCTGGGGTGCTCAGTGCTGTGTGGACATCCCTCAGGATCCGAGGCAGGGGTCCTAGTTTAGATATTATGTTCTGCAAAGGCACAGCAAGAGGCAGGTGTGACCTCCTGGGGCCACATGGGTAGGCTACGCGTGCTGCAGCCACTGTGGCTCAAAACCACCGCGGAGCCTGTCAGAAGTGCACATCGCCACCCACCGCCAGTCAGAGCCGGTGGGTCTGGGAGGGCGGTGAGCCCAGAAATCTGTACATCTACATTTTCTACCAGCTCCCAGATATTTCTGGGGCAGGAGTAGGAGGCCCACAAGGGGAGATGCTGACCTAGCGTAAGCCTCTCCTTCAGTTCGCCCTGCCCTGGTGCCTCTGCAGAGAGGAACGCACACGTGGGATCTCTGCTTTCCCACACCTCCACCTCTCCATCCAGAGGCTTCTGTGACAGCCCCTCTCACATCACCTACTCAATGGGATGGGCTGGGGCTTGACCCACTTTTGCACCTGAGCCCCATTGGAGATGGTCCAGGCATACAGCCATCTGAAGACGACAGCCCCAGGTGCTGGTCAGGCAGAAGGCAGTGCCTGAGCCCGTCTCAACCTTGCTAGCACACTTTAGAGGACTTGAGGGGCTGAGGATTCTAGGCTGTGGGGACACTGCCTTCACCTGTGTTTGCACACGCTTCCACAGAGGTCTCTGTGCAAAAAACAAAGTGTGACAACTCATGCAGGCAACAGAGCGCACACTTGAGAGGCAAACAGTTTTGTTTCAAACCCCTGTTGCACCCTATCACTGGTGTGACAATATCGATCACCTGCCCGGTTGTGCAGATACGTGGACAGCACAGGGGCATGGTAAGTGGCGGCAGTGACAGTGACTGGTGCTGACTGCAGTGCAGGGACTGGAACTGGTGGAAGGGAGGGTCTCAGCCCTCATTTCCACTTCTCCCTCCGGTGTCTCTCATGGCCAAAGGCAAGTGGATACAAATGAGCAAAAATGATGGCCTCTGCAATAGCACCTATTTCTAGTGAAAAGTCAGGACTAACCAAAGCGTCCAATAGGGGACTGGTGAAAGAAACAGCATTTCAGCATATGATGCAATCACTAACAAGCCCCCGGCAGTGGTACAGATTGCACTGACATGCAAGGAGGCCCACAATAGAGTTGGTAAGAAATGCACAGTAAGTTCTTGCTTTAAAACAAACTGAAAAAGGGAAAGGGCTCTATGTGTGTACGCCTGCATGTGTGTATGTGCTTACACATGCACAGACTGCGACCAGAAGGCTGCATACCAGTGCTCTGAGCGGTCACCTCTAGGGAATGGGACCAGGAGGCATGAAGGGCCTTCCAGTCCAGTTTCAGCACTTTACAAAAATAAGGTGGTCCCTTGGAGCCCTAGAAAGCAACAGATATTCAGGAAGTAGTTGCTGGCAGACCCAGCCCTAAAGTCCAAGAACTAGTCGCTCACTGTGTGGGCTGAGGCTGGGGGTCAGTGAAGTCTCGGGCTAGGGAGGGCTCACTTCAGGTGACTGCAGCAGTGTCAGAGGTGTCTGGGCAGTAACCTTGTCAACTGATGGTCAAGGGCAATCCTAGAAAAGTTTCCAACTTCCTGCTGGACAAGTGGAGGTACAGGGTCCTGAGTCATCTTCCTCATACAGGTGGATTCACGATCTGATTCCATTTCTCACATGCTCCAGCAGGCAGCATAGTGGAGCTTGTCCACTAAACTAAGTGCATGGGGCATGGGACACGCCCCAGCCCCAGTACCCTGAGTGGGGCTGCCTTCGCAGATGCTGCTGAGTGAACACAGCATTTGCCCTCAGAGAAAATGGGGCCCACAGATCCCCAGTGTGTTCTGACAGGACGTGGGCCAGAGCCCTGGGCTCCTGGTACCCAGTCAGCTCCTGATCGTGCCACAAGAGCAAACTCTTTGCCCTCCATGGTTACTCTGGAAGGGGGAATATTATAAGCCCAATGGCAGCTTTTGGCCCCACCTCCGCCCCACGGCGACAGGCACCTGCTCCAGCTGGCTGACGGCCTCCCAGAGCAGTGAGTGCAGGCTGGAGAGTTCACGGCCCAGGTCGATGTAGCCCTCGAAGCCGGCAGTGTTGGAGAGGGTCTCGGGGTTGGAGATCTCCAGCAGGAAGCGCTGCATGTTGGTCCACTCATGCTCTAGGAACTGGTTCATGAAGGACATGTACTCCTCCTTGCTGCCGAATCTGGAGAGAGGGCAGCTGGGTGAGCACTCCAGGCCCAGGCAGGCCCTGCCCAGGAGGTCCCTCCACTGAGACACCACCACCTGCTTGACCCGCTATGGCCGGCTCCCACCCCACTCACTTCACAAGTCAGCTGAATCTGCTCCGACCCATGTCACCGGGGCCCTCCTTGCTCTAGGCAAGTCTAGCAACCCTTTTCTGAAGCTTTTATCTCAGGACCTGGAATGTTCCGTGTTCCCCATGCACTGCCTGTTAACAGTGTCCTTCTGCTTTTCCTCCAAGTTTCACTGCTCTGGTGTGCAGATGATGCTCAAATCCATGCTCAACCCCGGTCTCCCAACGAGCTTTCAGACATATATTAATATATCCTCAGGCACCTCCCCTGGGAGTCCCTCCTACTCGGCCTGGCCACACGTGAAGTCATCACCATCACCCAAACCCATGCCCTCCTCCTGAGCTCCCTACCCTAAGTGGAGACCCCACTACCCACATAGATACCTGAGGCAGAATCTGCCAGTTGTCAACTCCTCCCTCTTCCTTGTTCTCAAATGGCAAGCCCACCGATTTTGCCTCTAATCACCCCAACCTTGTCCCTTGCGGCCACCATCTTCTGCACCACCTCACCTCCTGCAAATTTTCTGCTATTGTTGCTGGAACCACAGCTATGCTGTCCGCTCAGGTCTCCTGGCTACCATCCTGCTCCCTCCAGCCCATCCGCCCACTGTTGTCAGGGTGAGCTTTTCAGAATTCAGAACAGATGAAGGCCATCCTCTCCCTTGTTGAAAACCCTCTGGTGGCTCCCACTGCCCTATCTGGCCTTCAGGTCCCTGCTGTCCTCTTAGGTCTCATGGCCGCCTCCTCCGGACCCAGCACAGCGCACAGCCCTCCTTGGCATGCCTGGCCTCTGCTCCTCTTCCTTGAGACAATGAATGTCTCACCCTGACATGCAGTGGGGGGGATCACGTCACCTTGGAGGCTTTCCTGTCTCCTCTCCCAACAAGCTGAGGGTCCTCCTAATGGGCTCGTGTGTGTCTGTCACGACTCTCCTGCTTATTCCATGCGTCTCCCTGGCTGAAGTGCTGAACGCCACCAGGGCTGATTCATCTTGGTAGCGTCAGAGCCGAGCACACAGAGGGCCCCAGGATGGGGCTCAACCCACGCTTTGAGAATGAACAACAGTGAGATGACCCAGCCCTTCCACTTCCACCTGCTTGTTCAAAGGATGCAGCCGAAAACACCAATAGTGCTTTATTAGCAAAGAAAGACATCCTGACAGCATTACACCAGGATGGCGGTGCCCCACCTGAGTGCCCAAGCACAGGGAATGGGCTAAGGAAATACGGCCCAGTCCCCCTTGCAGGAATATTAGTCATTTATTTCCAAACAGGGCTTAATGAATGCTCAGGGATATGTGAGAATCCTTATAATCATATATCAATTCAAAAAAGTAGAAGGAAAAAAAAGGTCTCATCTCATCACCTTTAAAAGTTAAGAAACACACCCAAATGACATGCACTTTGAGTAGAAGGACAGGGTGTGGAGATCTTATTTTGAAAAAAGTGGAAAGGAGAAGGACTGAGGATGACAGGGACAAAACTAGGGGCTGTTTATTGTCTCTGCCCAGCTTGGGGGCAGAAACACCCCAGGGCCTGCCCTGTGGACGACAGCCCCGCCCAACTCTGCCCGGTGAGGGAGGAGGCACTCACTTGGCAAAGTTGGCCAGGTTCTGGGTGACTTTGGCGATGAGGGTGAGGGTGCGGGCGGTGCGGTCGTCGGGGTACTCCTGCAGCAGGTTGAAGAGTGAGGGCGACATGATGGCAGGGCAGAGGAAGCGCAGGAAGAGGGAGGCGCTGATGAGCCTCTCACTGATGTCCGGCCGGCCGCGGCTGCTGCACTCCTGCCTCCATGAGGCAAACACCTCTTTCAACTCCCTCGGGAAGACGCTGTGTAGGGACAGACAAGGGTGGGCTCGGCCATCAGGCAGGGGACCAGGACAGGAGTGCACAGAGCAGGAACCTGGGCTCCAACCTTGGCTCTACCTTGCCAGCTGCATGAGGTCAGACCCGCTGTCTGAGCTCTGAGGATGTGGCCAGCTGGGGCGAGCACTCAGCACAGGGCGGCCGGAGCAAATGACCAGGCAGTAGGAGAAGCAGGGAGACCCAGGCTCCCACTAGGCAGTGGGTTCTCAGTGAAGGGGCGGGCAGGTGGGATGGGAGAAGAGGCACGAGGAGCTGGCTCTCTGTCCTAACCGGAATCAACTGCCAAGGGTCACTGCTGAACCACCTCTCCAGCTTCCGGCCTGAGCCCTCCCCACTTCTCCCCCAGTGTCTACTTCATTTTCCAACCCAAACAGCAGGCATCTGGGTCTAGGAGGAAGTGAGGAAAACAGGAATAGACCACTATTCCTTGGGTTCCCATCACTGGCTTTGAGCCTCACTTCCTTTGCCTGAATAATGTCATAGGAATCTGGGATTTCCTACAAGCTCAGAGTGATCCACCAGATGGGATTACCCCTGATCACAGTGGAAACACAGCTCTTCATTCTCTAGATGGGGAGGGAAGGTGAGGTAGTGACTTCCCCAGGGTGACAGAGCGAGCGGGCAGAGCTGGCCCTAAGACAGCAGGGCTCCTGGTTCTACTGGGCATCCTGGCCTGCCATGGTCAGGCCCACCTGGCCAATCTTCAGTGGTTTTCCTATCTTTTTTACTTAACAGACGTATCTCCCACCCTGGGGCAGTGCAGGCCCCAGTGGTCCCTGAGCCCAGTCTACACTTGGCTATCGTGAGCTCAGGGTGATCTGACCAAGGCCCTAACCCTCCTGGAAGGATTTGGTTTTCTCTTCCTTAAACTGAGAGCAAGGCCTGCCCTGCCAAGCTCACAGAGCCAAAAACCCCAAGGCTGTAATAGGCTTGACCAACTTGAAATTTCTTCCCCCACAGGCCCAGCGGCCGGCTCAGCAAGCTCTCCTGCAATGCACGCTGGCTGAACCATCAAGGGCACGCCTAGCGGGTAGTGAAGGAGAGCCACCTTTACCCCTGGCTCTCACAGTGCCTGGCACAGAACTGGACAGGGGGCAGGTGTTGAGTGGTGACATCTATCAATGGCCTTGTCCAGAATGGAGAGGTGCTTCTGACAAACGCCAGAAAGAGGAAATGGAAAATCACTGTCCACAACTATGTTTTCCCTGAGTCACATGCCCAGCCTGCCCTGAAGAGAGGGCAAAGGGGGAAGCACAGCCCGGCTGGGAATGGGAAGTGTGTTCCCAGAGAGTTCAAGGCCCTACAGTCATTCTCCAGCCCAGGCCCAGGGGTGTGGGAAGCTGGACATTTGTGGCCCATCTTGAGGTGCTCACTCGGCCCAGGCAAGCACCTTGTGTAGCCCAGGAGCTAAGGCCCTGGGTGCCCACCCTCCTGGCCCTTCCCATTCCCCCTACCTTTTCCTGTCCTTGAGAAGCAGCAAACATTTCCTGGCCCTCCTGTGTGCCCAGCCCTGAGCTGGTGGGCTCACCTCCCCTCAGGGTGCCCCAGCATGTGCAGGAAACATTTCAGGCACAGTTATAACCCTATCCTGATGGGATCAGGGCTGCGACGGAGGGGACCCGGCTGTGTGGCCTCAAAGCAGGAAGGGCAGGAGCATGTGCAGGTCAAGGTGCAGGAGAGCGAGAGAGGCGAACCTAACAAGGAGTGAGGTGAGGCCGGGGAGGGAGTCGTGTCAGGAGAGGCTGCGGATAGAGGCTGGGGTTGCCGTGAGCCCTGAGCTGGAGGGGAACACAGGTTAAACGTGGGCAGCTCCTCCGGTGTGAAAATGAACCCACTGCTTGGGCTGGCAGCGAGGCCCTCCTGACAGTTCCGTGTTGCCACCACAGACAAGGCTGTACCTGGCACCAGGCTGGCTGGCCACCACACACATATACCCCAGGAGCAAGCCGGTGGCCGTGAAGTCGGCCTTACCGCAAGTTTCCCCGGGACTGATTCCGGCCCTGCTGAGGGGCCTGTCTGAGCCGCCCACTGCTGTGTGCCCTGCTCCTTTCTGGGGCTGGCAGAGCCTGCAGACCCCGCTTTACTTCAAGTCCATCCCTTCTTCTCTTTGTTCTCTAGTCCCAGCAAGAGGCCTGCCTAGTGCTCAGGCCCCCAACGTGCCCCTTCTGGGTTCCATCACAAGGCTGTGACATGAGCACCTTAGCTCCCAGGGACAGGTGAGGAGCCTCAGGTGAAGCCATCCACCCACCCCAAGTGGAGGCCCGCACAGGGCCTTCAGTCTCACTCCCGTTGCAGCCCAAGCACCCACATTAGCCCCCGGCACATGAAGGGTGCCCTCTCATCACCAGAGACAGCAGACTGGCGTGTCCAGGTTCTTTCCACCACACCACCATGAAACCACAGCAACGTGCTAGACACGACTCTGCCTGAGAGCGCAAAAGGGACTAGGTCAGGGCACTGGCAAGTCAGTACAACTCAGGGACCAGGCAGCACCAGGCACACTGTGGGAGCCAGACACTGAAGGATGGGGAAGGTGGCAGGGTGGGGAGGCCTGGGAGCCGCACTGACCAGTAAGAGTTGATGATCTTGCAGAAGGCCAGCTCGCAGCACATCTTGAGGTTGCCCTGGTGCTCTGGGAGGTCAGCAGCCGAGCACTTGCTGGGATCCACCTCGCAGTTCTCATCTGACTCGTACAGTGCTTTGATGAACTCACCTATGGCCAAGTGGGCAGGGAGTGGAGAGTGAGGACCCAGCGGGCCCTGCCCCACCCTCTGCCCCCTTGCCAGGCCACTCCCTACCTAGGGCGTCCTGCAGATACTTCTGGCCCACTAGCTTGAGGTACTCCTCAATGGCTTTGGTGGCCAGCGTGTTCTCTCGGAAGATGAGGTGCTCGTTGTCCCCGCAGCGGTCCACCTCTGACATCATCAGGTCTGTCAGGAAGTCCTGGGGAGGCAGGAGGTGGGAGAGCAGGACCTGAGCTGGTCTAGCACGTAGGACCCTAGGATTACAGACCTGGCCAGAGAAGCCTTGGCATTTTGAGGTTGCTGCATCACCAAGCAGTGGAGGGCCCCAAGAGGAACAATGTGCCAACCTTTGGGGGCTGCTGGGGAGTGTGGCAGGGCAGGCCCCCCACCCAGGGGAGGAGCTCAGAGCTGGTGACAGTAGAGCTGGGTCCACAGATGGCGGCAGCCTGAACAGCAGCATGCCTCATGGAATGATTAGCCCCCACCACAGAGAATGGATTCATTTCCATGTACAGCCCTGATCAGGCCTGGCCCGGTGACCACAGCAGAACTCGCCTCTCCCCCACCATCAGTGCCAAAGAGGACAAATGAGGCTGCCCTGTCTCATGGTAAAAATGGCCACCAGTATCCACCTGTGACTGATGGGGGCTCCCTCTGTACAGCCCCACTGCCCGGGGAGATGGTGAGCCACCAAGCTCTGGCAGGTGAGAGCAGGAACTGACGTGCAACTGGCTGGGGAGGGAAGGTGGAGGTGCCACTGCCACGTGGCAATCCAGGGTAGCAGCCCCTGGCCCATCAGGTCCCACACACAGTGTTGTGGGAAAACCCCAGCAACGGAGCCTGAACCCACACCTTCCCCCAACTCTAGTACCCATGTGGATACTAACTCCCTCCCTCTTGAGCCCCTACTTCCTGTGCTCACAAACAACCAGTGTCTTAGTGGGGGGGGGGGGGGAAGGTGGGAAAAACTGTTAGGTTTCAAGGGAGGGTGACAGTCAAGGCAGGGGGCCACCTAGCACAGAGCCTGCAAGGCACCCAGCAGGAGTGAACCCAGGTATTTGTGCTCAGGAAATTCTTCACTCCAACACACACGACCTTGGGGTCCTTTAAAACAGAACTGAGATCTAGACACAGGAACCCAGGCTGCACAGCAGAGTCACAGAGACACAGCATGGGCCAAGGGGAAGCTGTTGTTGGCTCCCTGGGAATCATGTGGCCTGAGGACCCCTTCCTGACTGGTGGGCACCCTCCAGGGTCTCATTCTCTGAACACGCTGAAGCAGAGGTCAGAGCTGCATCTCCCCTGGAGCTCCGCCATGGCTCCCGCTCAAGACCACAGCCTTCCTGAACTCCTGCAAAGAGTGCCAGGCGCCAGTGTGGGATAAGGAGAACATCCTGAGCCAGGACCCAGTATGGAGGAAACCAACGCACACAGGGCACGAAAAGGACTTATCCATGGCCACACAGTCACCTGGGGCCAGATCTGGTCCAAGTCCCTTGCTTCCCAGACTCTGTTACTCCTCCAGCTGTGGAGAGGGAGAGGGGCTAGTTCCCAAGTATTCCAGGGGTGAGGGCTTGGGGACTCTGGTGCCTGTCACCTCAGCAGCACTACTTTCCAACCTTCTATATACTGCTCCCTGACCCCACTGAGGGCCTTCGGGGTTGGCTGGAGCCCTGGCTTCACCTCTCCCCACAGTGAGCACCTGGACGCACCTATCGTCTCAGGCCACTTCAGGTAGGAATCCACCTCCCAGGCTAGGCCAGCCCCAGCCCGGCACTGGGGACCAGGTACTGAAACATCAGACACAGCTGCAGAAAAGGCTCCAGCCTCTGCAGCCCCTCTCACTCTCTCTGGTGCCCATGGGTCCTCGATTCATTCAGTTTCCCAGCATACATCCCCAGTGTCGACCAGCATGTTAAGGACGGGGCAGCCAGAGCTGGCCCAACGTGCAGCCTAGCCAGCCAAGTCTGAAGATCGTGGGAGAGGAAGGGGAGGAGGCAGTCCAACACCACGGAGGAAAACTGCTCCCCATCATGGGTCCACGGGGAGGAAGTCCCCTCCCCAGCCCTGCACTTGCAGCATACACCAAGTTCAAGAGATAGGGAGGCGGCAGAGGGCCCGCGGCTCCCAGCCATGGCCTCCCATTCCAGGGCCTCTAGGAACAGGTGAGAGGGTGAGGGGCCTCCATGGAGTCTTGTGCCCTGGACTCTGCCCTGGGGTACCTGGGGCGTGGCTCCCAACTGTGCCTCCCCAACCCTGGGCTAAAGGCCTAGGACCTTGATAAAGGGCACCCCTCAGCCACCTGCCGCTTGGCTCACAACACGCCACTGTCCAGAGGGCAGAGGCCCAGTCCTTAGCTCAGCACCGGGGTCCGTCCATGCTGCAGAGGCCTCAAGTCCAGCCCCCGTTTCCCTCCCTCTTTGGGCAGCTTCCTGAATGGCAAGTGACAAGTGTAAAGACAGAAGGTCGCCTTTGAGGCCCATAGATCATGCTCTACTGCCTTCCTGGGGGTCCAGGAGTCCATTCTGTCCCCAAACCAGATAGGTGAGGCTGAGGCGTGGCTTGCCTGGTGGGCTGTTGGGCCCATCTTCAGAAGTGGAAGGTGAAAGGGGCCATGGGGATGGATACTGGGCACCTCTGGCCCTGAACGAGGGCTTGCCTGGGTCTCAGATGATTCCTGCTTCTGTGAGGCTCTGGGGTGGGGCTGGCTAACCCTTGAATGGCACAATTTTGACTGCATCTACCTGTGTGAGAATCTGTGTGTCTGGGTGAGAGTGTGGGGTGAGGTGGGGCTGTGATGGTGGCTCATTTGTGTGTCCTGCTGGGGAGGTCTGCCAAACTCTATGCCCGCTCTTGCCTCACTGGGGCTGGCGGGACCCGTGTGCTAGGACGGCCGGGCCACCCGGCCTGTTCCCCCGGACCTCAGGGGGTCAGTCCACTGCACCAGTGGTAAAAGGCACCTCAACCCAAGCCCATTCCCTCACTGCCAGCTGTAATCCCATCCACTGGCTCCACACAGGTTCCGTGATCAGCCCCAGCCACAGAGCAGGAGTACAAACCCCCCAGACCATGACAGAACTCTTGGGTGTAGGGAGCCCATCTGGTAGTGACCGGTGCCTCAAGGCCTCCGTTAGGCCCGGAATGCATGGATGTGGGGAAGGGCAGGTAACCCAGCACTGTCGCCCAGCCTGTGTTGGGAGCCAAGGGGCCTGCACGCACCTTCACCTTGCCTGTGCTCTGCAGGATGTGCACCAGGGCAGACGCCATCTCCTCCTTGGTCTTGGCACTGAGGATGGGCTCGAGGGCTGCACACAGCCCCAGGTAGTGGTTGGTGATATGCTCAGCGAACTCTTTGTACATCTCCATGGGCAGGATGGTAATGGTTTGGTAGCGCGCCTTGATACGGATCATGGGCCCGGGGCCCTTGCCACCCTTAGGGTTGGGTGTCACCACTGGGTACCACTTCTCCACGAACTGCCGCCCAGCCACCGAGGCAGCGGGCAGGCTCACCAGGCCCAGGTAACTGTTGCGCTCCTTCTTCTTCTTCTTGTCGGTCTCCCGGTACAGGTGGACAGTGACGGTGCGCAGGGGCGGCAAGTTGTGGAACTCAAAGTGCTCGCCCCAGAAAACATTGTCCGTCTTGAGCTTGCCCGTGGTGCGGGCATAGAGCACGTCATCCAGGCACAGCTCGCACAGGTACTTCTTCTTGGCAGGCAGGTCCTTGGCCTCGATCACCCACAGCTTCAGAATGTGCTCCACACGCCGGCTGTTGTCCTGCACGTGCACAGGGGATCCAGGGTGGGCAGCTGGGGGGTGCCACGCGCAACCCCCAACCAGCCCAGAGCCTGAGAGAGTCCTCAGACCCAGGAGGAGCTCTGAAGGTGGAGGCGGCAGTGGGCGCCTAGGCCCTGAGTCAGGATGAGGCGGGGCCTGATGGACAAGGGCTGGATCTCTGGTCAACCTCACACAAGCTCACTCACCTTGGGTAAATGACTTAACCGGAGCCTTGGCTTGCTTGTCTATAAAACAGGACTAAGATAACCCCCATCTCATGAAGGGTGAGACTAAAGGAGGCCGGCACAATGCCTAGCACGTCACAGGCTATGAAGCCATCATTAACTCTGCCTTAATTTGCTGGTCTGTAAAGTAACTTAAGAGATGACTATGGTGACCAGGACTTGGTCAAGCCCTTAAGTCTGCTAGGGAGACAGATGAAGCAGTGTCTGTGGGGGCTCCTAGGACCTGATGGAGGAGCCCAGTGGCAGTGGGAACACAGAGGGCACCAACCTGGGACAGGAGTCCTCACCTGGAAGAGGGGCAGACATCTAAGCTGGAATGGGACGATGATCAGAAGTTGGTCAGGGGCTGGGGAGAAGGGACAAGGGGTCCCAGCAGAAGGACCCCAGGTTCCCCAGCCCAGCCTCAATGTGTAGCTTAGAGAACAGAGGCACGCAGCACCTGTCTCAACCTGGCCACTGAAACGTCCCTTTCGGAGTCCACCAGTATTGTCCACTTGAGTCTTGCCTCCATGCAGGCTGACCACCCTCAATCGTAGCCCACACCACGGAGATCATCTCTCTTGCTTCCCTGTGTCTTGAGCCTACCATCGATCCCCCATGATTTGGTGAGAGGGGCGCAGGCTTACCTTGTTGGGGTGCACCGCCCGCCGCAGGTTCTCCATCCACTTATCCCGCTCAGCTGCAGACCGGCAGGAAAAGCACTTGCTTCCTGATGATGTCGTCACCTGTGGGGAGCCCGCAAGACAGTGTTACAAGGGAAGGGACCACAGTAAGGGCAGACAAGGATAGAAGAAGACCTTTGAAGCTCAGGGGACTCTGGTCACCAGGCCTGCATTGCAGCCTCAGGAAGGAGCCCGGACAAGGCTCACATGATGCCTCTATTTCACGTTTTGAAGGTGGTACACTGAGACCCACTGTCAGCAGCCAGAAAGTGGTCCAGTCCTGCACCAGTGGGCTCCTCACTCGTCCCTCAGGGCCCTCTGTTCAATAGGAAGACATCTTTCTAACTCTATCCTCCCTCTCCCTGAGATGGGAAGAGGGAAGGAACGAAGACCTTCCCTAGGTCAGAGGGCAATGCTTAACCCAAGCGTACTTTCCCTAAAGGCGATACCCCAAGAACCAAGGAGATAATGAAAGGTAGGTACCAGAGTCCCTCAATCCTCGGCTGACATCTCCAAGGGTTCTCTTCCGCCAAGCAACAGTGACAACGATGGTAATATAAGCCTGATATTTTTTATGCCAGACTGGAAAATGAGTCTTGGACTGTTTGGATTTGCCAGGCCCCAGGGTCCCTGGTCCCTGACCCTTCTCCTCCCCTCCCTGTCTCTCACTCATCCTCAGGTCCAGCTTAGACATCTCCTCCAGGTAAGGGAGCCAGTCGGGGTGATTCCTGCTGTGTGTTCCCACTGCCCCCAGCAGCAGACCCAGGGTTCTGCAGGGGAAGCATACTCCACCTGGCATTCGAGGGCTTGTGCACTCCGTAGCACCCCCTGCTGTGAACCAGCAGACAGGGCCATCTTCACCCTATCTCTGGCAAGGAAGTCAGAGCCCAGATCAAGCCCAGCTTGGCCAGGGGTCCTGAACCAGAAATGACACCCAGTGGGCACAGGGTATGGGGCAGGTGCCAGGTACCATTCTGTTTTTTCCCTAGGGCTGGGGGTGCCAGGAGATTGTCACACTAGTCCCCAAGTGGCTGCTTTTCATTATCAGGCTCATTCCTCTACCAGAGAGCTCTCCTGGTTATGCATGATTATTGGGGGTAGGACTCTTCCCAGAAACCAGTAGGAAGCAATATGAACAACTGGAGAAGCAATTAGGAGGAACTCCCAGGAACACCTGCAGCAATAGTAACCCTACTCCTGGCTTGGTCTCAGCCTTGCTGTGTGACCTCTGATGTCTTTGTGCCTTCTCTGAGTCTCAGATCCCCATGAGGGACTAGACAGGTTATCCCCGGGTAACACCCTTGCCCAGGGTGGGTCACTGGCTCTCTGCAATAAAACCTCAGGTCACAGAATGCCAGGTCAGGGAAGATTTGGGCTCTTATTGTTCACAGCAGGGAACAGGCCCAGAAAAGGGGAGACTCTGTGCTATCCACACTGCATTTGGGGGTGAGCAAGTTCTAAGACATGGGCTCTGGTGCTTCAGAAACTCAGGCTTTTCCCCTACTCACTGTCACCCACTGGGGGCCCCAGCAGCTTCATGCTAGCATGGAGAACAGGTGCTGGCCCATTTCCAAAGAGCCTAGAGAACAGGAAGGACAGCCCCCACCCCAGCTCCACTTGGTCTCTTAGGAGCTGAAAGCTATCAGTAAATAATAGCCACTGTCCCCAAGAGCCTGGCCACTACCCCCATGACCCTGGCCCTGCTGAGGCCATAGCGGACTGGACTCCAGCAGGATGTCTGGAGGAGATCAGTCAGGCCAGGAGAGGATGGGGTGTCCACCCCAACCCCGGAGTTGGGACCCACCTCAAAGCAGTAGTCTTGGCCAAGGATGCTGCTGTGCACGGGCTTGATGACCACCTCCTCCTCCATGCTGAGGTCCAGCGCCTCCACCGCACTGCTGGGGCTGAGCAGGGACTCGTGGGAGCGAGACTCCTTCAGCCTTGGCATCAGATGGGACCTGGGGTTGCAGCAGGTGTGTCAAGCTGGGCCCCACCCCCGCAGGCTGGGCCAAGCTGGTTGCCACATCCCACCCATCTGCCCCGCCCCTGCCCCTCCCGGGAGGCAGACACTTCTCTCCACTCTCTCTCCTTTCTGTCTTAAGACAGATCTGGGGGCAGGGCCATCACAGAGACTGGTGGGAACCTTCTCCGCACTGCAGGAGTCTGGGTCAGGCTTGGCTCTCGGAGAGCAAGAAGGTGAGGATTAGGCGACTACTCTGGGGTTAACATTAGCAAGTGAGCCTGTGGGGCAGGGGCCAGCTTGGCTCCTGAGCAGCCCCAGAGACCTGAAAGCCCACCTGACCCAGGCAGCTGCCTGCAGTTCTGGGGCCTTGCCCATTTCCCCTCCCTTTTGCATTAGTCCCTGTCGAAGCCTGAGCAGTCACTCTGTCCCAACATTTATCCAGCACACCACTGCTGACAGCCCTTCCTCATACACTGTCCCATACCACCAGCCCCACACAGGGGAGAACCACAGGGACCCTGCTGCTCCCATCTTACAGATGAGGACAGTGAGGAGAGGTGAGTCTCGAAGCAGAAGGGATGCAGCAGTCTGCACAGTACCCGACACACACTCCATCAGGGTGAACATGCTGGGGCTCGGGGCCCAGGTCAGCGGGTCCAACACAGGCATAAAGAAAGAGCACAGGGCTGATGCCACCTGGCACCCAAATGCAGACCAGGCCTGGGCTCACTGCTCCCCTGCTGCGTGGCCCTGGGGAAATCATCCCCCTCTGAGCCTCAGTTTCCTCAGTGCATCACATGGAAAGCACCTCAGATGATACCTGCTCCAGGGTTAGGTAAAGTCTCTTTCCAAAGTCAGTAGCACAGAGCAGTGCCTTCCTAAAGCCCCAGCCCCGACGGTGGGGCAGAGGAAAAGTGTAAAGACAGGCTGCGCCTGTTAAGACCACCTCTGGTGCAGAAGCTGCGCCCTGCTTGTGTCCAGGGCTCAAATCCTCGGGTTGGTGACAAACCTGATCCAGGCTTAGCCCACATGGACCTCCTACCGTCAACCCCCTATGTCCTTTGGCTCCTGGCTCCAATGGTCCAAGTGCTCAGTCCATCATTCTCTCCTTGCCTTACCAAAGACCCCTACCTTGGGCCATGCTAAGGCTTGGCCCCTGACCTGGGGGCCTTGCGGCTTGGCAGAGCCACCAGACACTTCCCTGGAGGGTGAATATCCTGTACATTCATTTCTGTGATTGCCCTGGGTCAGGGGGCTGAGGCCCACTCCGTGGGTGCTCAGAAATCAGAGCTGAGCAGGAATAGCCCTGCTCAGAGGGACTCAGGCTGACAGAGGCCACCCTCCCACCCCAAGCTCCACATCTCCATGGCAATAGCCCTCTGAGCATAAGAACCCTCCCTGACATGGAGTCCCATGCTAGATGCCGTATGGAGT
Source organism: Cacajao melanocephalus (assembly GCA_963573385.1). NCBI lineage: Eukaryota > Metazoa > Chordata > Mammalia > Primates > Pitheciidae > Cacajao > Cacajao melanocephalus. The sequence continues at coordinate 108,169 of CAUYLG010021527.1, read as the reverse complement.
CAGAGGTGAACCCCAACCCTTAGATATTCCACAGAGGCCAGCCCAGAAGCCCCAATCAACAGGCTCCCTCTGCCTCTCCATGTCCAGCACGAAGCTGGCCTCTGAAAGCAGAGGGAATGGGCAGAGCCAAAGGAAGGCTGTGAGACAAGCTCAAGGCAGGGCAGGGCCTCCCCAACTTCCCCAAGGACTCCCACCTGGGGCTTCCCGCTGTGGCCTAAGCCCATGGGCATGCCCAGCCATGTCTCTGCTCCTCTGGGACGCTCTCCCTGGGAGGCCTGGTTCACAAAGTGGCACTGTGGCCTACCCGCCACACCACACCACTGTGTTGGAACAGGCCTCTTCTCTTAATGATCCTTCCAGGCCCAGCTTGAGCAGCCCAGCCTCCTCCCCATCACGGCAGTGGCCGATGCCGTGGGTGGGCCTGTCCTCCCTGGGCTGAGATTCCACCTGACCCACCCACCTCCCAGGGCAGACTCCAGGCTTCCCTCCCACATGGGGCTTCATACCTCAATGGAAGAGACGCCCTGCCTGATGGTAGGGAAGTCACCCTGGCTGGGAAGGGCTGGGACCCATAGCCCCATAGGCCTGACATCTGGAACCCAGCTGCTTTCTGGCCCAGCTTGGAAAATCTCTGCCAGGTAAGGATGTTGGGAGCCAGGGAGGGTGGGATAGGGACCCAGGAAGTACAGAGCGGAGAGCTGGGGAGCTGATGAGCTGAGGCCACCTCCTGCCTGGGGTGCAGGAATGAGCTGGCTGTGGATAGGAAAGGCGAAGCATGCTTCAGCAGGCTGGGCCTGCCCAGGGAAACCTAAGGAGTCCCTGGTCCTGTAATCCCAGGGGCCCAGCAGGCCCAGGCCAGACCCCAAAACAGCCAGATCCTGGAGCCTGTGGTTGCAGGGTCGTCCCCTTCCTTCCCCACCATCCTGTCCCACAAGCAGGCTCTGGCTGGCCTGGAAAGGATCCTGGCAGAAGAGAGGACGGTGGGGAAGCTCAAGGTCCTTAGGACACCCTGGATTGGCTACTTGGGCAGCCCTGACCCTCCCTGCTTCTCTGAGGGCTTCTCCAAAGGAGGGATGTAGAGCAGAGGCTGCATCCACCCCTGCAGCCCAAACTCTCTAGGAGGAAGAGGAACGGGGCAACACAAGCCCACAGAGGCCCAAATGGTTCCTGCAAGGTCTCCCAGGCTACTCCTTCCTGGATAGCAGAGCAAGTGGGTGGTGAAAGCAGAGCCAGTGGACCTGCACTCTCTCACTCATGTTCCTATGCATTTCCTTCCTGACCAGCCTGGAGTCTACAGGCCCTGACACAGTGTCCTTGATCCCTACCCTATCTGGGCCCAGAGGGAGCTGGTCTGCTGTGACCCTGCCAGGGTGTGCCCATGGAGGCAGCTGATAAGATGAGGGGGCTCAGGAAGGAAAAATGGTCGTTTGGTCACTTCCTGAACCCAGCAGGACCAACTCATGGTCCAAGAACCGCCTCTCTGGGAAGCCAGCCCCGTCCTGTGCCTGCAGCAGCCCCTGGCCACTCCATGGCAGAGACTACCTGCTCCTTCAGTCAGCCAAGGCAGGCTTCTCCCCGACCCTGGCTTCATCCCATGGTGGCATTGTTGGGCCACTTCCTTTTTCACTGCTAACCTCTGCCTTGTCAAGCTAGGGAAGCAGCGTGTCAGAGGCAGGGCAGGAGATGGGCACCAAAGACTGCCCAGGCTCCAAGGGGGCAGGGCTAGGCACAGCCTCCCTACCTGGGAAGCTCAGGTGAAGGGAGGTGAGCAAGCACTGGTTTCTACCTTGCTCCCATTCCACTCCCAGGAGGGGACACTTGTAGGCACCCACCTCTAGTCAGCACAGGGTGAGCACCTAGTTGGTCACCTGCACATCCCTTTTTTCCTATTTCAACTGAACACAGCCTTGCCAGGAGTCTTCATCTACCTATTTTACAGAAAGGTATAATAAGGTCAGCAGTTACTTGAGCTGCTCAAGGCCCCCTGCTGGGATGGCAACCAGGTCAGTCCAGGAGCCCTGCCCACAGCTACCCTGTGTGGTGTGGTATCCGGAGGCTGATACCCTGTGTGGTGTGGTATCTGGAGGCCTTATTTTCAGGGCCTCTGTTCTCCCCCAGCCCTGGGTCAGGTCCCTCTCTGATGCCCAAGGCTGAGGTGAGAGGGAAGGTGGTCCAACTGCATGGCCCACTTCATCCCCCCAACCCCGTGCCCGGCTCAGTCTCAGGATGGCTTTCCCCTCTGACATCCTGTGGTCCTTGGAGACTAGAGCTTTGGTCCCCTAGGCGAGGTGGCACCAAGGAGAGCAAAAGGGCTTCACATGGGGATTCCACCCCTGCAAATCACTTCTGTGGCCCAGGTCTGAACTACTTCTTACAACAACCCTGCCAGGACGTCACACGCCTACTACAGAAGCAGGTCTCAAACCAGGGAGTGGGCTCCACACTGTCTGCCCCTCCTCACCAGGGCAGAGCTGGCACCCTCAGGCCAGGCTTATCTTGGGCCACGCATCACAAGAACCACCCCACAAGTCACTTCACAGAATCTCCACGAGCCCAAGAGGCAGATGCTGACCTCACCCCACTTTACACAGGAGAAACTGAGGCCTGCCAGGGAGGGCAGGAGATGTGCCCAGCATCCCATCTTTGCTCTAGTGTGGCTGCCACACCCAAACCTTTGGGGTCCATTTCCTCACCTGGAAAAGGAGGAAGGAGGCTTGCTTTACCCAGAAAACACAGGCACTTGGCGCACACACAAGGTGCTGTGAAGGCGGCAACTTCAGCCCTCTGAGTTGTGGGGGTGAAGGGATCCCCTCTCAAGATCACACGGGATTCAATGCCAACCCTGGAACTTGGCACTCCGGGCCACTGGCTGGTATCTACCTGCCTGCCCCCGCTGAACAGACCCATTCTCGCAGCGGCCTGCCTGCTGGGCCCCTCCATCCCAGGGAGTAGTAGTCTCAGGTGGGGTCCCAGGCACATGCTGTCCTCTCTGCCCAGAAGTCTCCTTCCCCTCTCCTAACCAACCTTCAACACCCAGCTTCAGTGCCCCTTCTTCCCTGAAGCCTTCCTGGACTCCCTGGACAGAGAGCCACATCCAGGTTGTGCCAGGAAGGTCCGTCACAGAGCTGTCTCCCTGTCGGGCAGGGGGCTCCTTGTGGGTAGGGCTGGGTCTGGCTGCTCCAAGGTCCAGAGCCTTAGAGTTCCTGGACCAAAACCCCAACATACCAGCAGCCAAGGTCAGCTAAGCTCAGAGGGAGCAGGAGGTCAGCGGGGGATAAGGACAGTCCTCCCTCAGCCTGCAAACCCTGGTGATGTGGTTGTTCCCTTGGAGAAGAGACAAAGAAGGCCTGAGGGTGGGTTGTCAGAGCAGCTGCCTGTTCAAGGCCAAGTCCCAAGTGCAGCATTCCAGTGTTCATTCCAGAGTCTCCGGGAAATGCCCCTGCCTCGCTCTGTCCAAGTATGGGGCGCTTTCCCCATCCGTCTCAAGGTTAAGAGGCTCATCCTATCCTCTGTGGTTGTACCCTGCTCCCCACAGCCCCAGGCCTGAGACCCTCCTAAACATGGCAAATCACCAGCCCCATGACAGCGCTCCAGGGACTAGAGGCCCTTTGCTGTCCTCCATGGCATGGAATTCTTCCTGCTCCCAGGAACAGGGTGGCACCATGACACCCAGGTCACACACAGGACAGTCAAGGCCACGGCTAGGGTGACCTGCCCTGGACTCCACTGCTGCAGAGGAGCTTGGCCAGGGCCTGGGAGGGCAGAGGGGAATGGGAGTTCCACTGGCCACCTCCCTAGACCACAGCAGCACCCTTCACGGGACAAGCCGCTCCACCTGGCATGGCCTCCTCACTCCTGTTCTTCCTCTCTCACGTCATGGCCTATAAGATAATCAAGTCCCAGATGCTGGTGTCTGAGCCCTCCTGAAAGGCTCCTCACACTACACCCTGGCCAAGTGATCTGGACTGTCCTCCCCAGGTACTTCCTGACCAAGCTGCAAACTCTTACTCTCCGAGGGCCCATGTCCAAGCTGTCTTCCAAGCCTGCCCATTCTGCCTCTCCCTCCACTTCTCTGCCAAACAAAGTCCATTCTCAGTTTTCAAGGCCCAGCCCAATGTTACCATCACAAAGCAGTCCCTGGTCTCTCCAGGCAGACAACTCACACCACGCTATCTAAGCCTGGCTCAGGGTCACAATCTCCCACCTGTCCCACTTGATTCTCATGACAATCTTGTCAGAACTAAAAAGGTGCACCTAGAAAGGTGAGACCACCTGCCCAAGATCACCTGCGCAGCAAATGGCTGAGTCAGATGTGAACCCAGTTCAGTGGAGTCCAACTGCACCAGCCTCGGCCTGGCCTTTCCATCATCCAGGGGTGACCCACAGCAGCCGGGCAGGGAGGAAAGGTCCACAGCCAGCTAACACACTAGTTGTGACCCACTCACTCTAGATGGGGAAAGAAGGGCTGGGGGATACAGGATGAGGCAGCCCTTGCCCAGGGCCCAGGAAACGTGGGCACAAGGCATGAGGAGCCGCTGTGGGAGACAGCGCCAGGGCCCAACAGCAGCTCATTGTGAGGGCCAGCAGCAGAACAACGGGGACATTGTCCCAGCTCCTGGGGCCTAGCCTTATCTGATAGCCTTCCAGCCAACCCACAAGCTGTTTTTCAACTCGGATCCTTTTTTCTCTTAAAAGGTTAGTGACACAGAAGTTTAGCAAACTCATTATTCCAAGGAAGGAAAGGACCCCAAACCAAAACTTACAGTAATTAAAAAGCCCTACTTGACACAGTAAGGGTATTCTCAGCTACTGTGTGGGGGGAATTGAGAGTGGGATTGTTTGGCTGGGAAAGTAAGGGGCTCAGGGTCACCCTCCAAATCTCGAAAGCTCAGAGGGAGCTGCCCCGTGTAGCCCCAAAGGGCAAGGCTGGGACCAGGAGAGGCCACTTCCAGCTCAATCATAGCTGTCCCTGAATGGGCCAGGCTCATCTGGTTTTAGAGAGTGGACTCCCTGTCTCTGGAATTGTGCAAGCAGGAGTTGGGAGGCCCCTTTAAGACATGCTGCATGGTTAGGGCTGCCAGGGTAACGGACTGGGCAGTGCACACAGGCAGGGCAGTGGAGTGAGCCCTGGGATTTAAAACACACACACACACACACACACACACGTACACAAGTGAATGCTACAGAAATGCACCTGCAGCTGCAAGCAGGCAGGAGGACAGAGGGCCTAGTGTCAAGTGTGCCTGGCTGTAGAGCAAACCTGTCTCTATTCCTTATGAAACACACAACCTTGGGTACTTTAAGTCATTCAACTCTCTAGGACTCAGTTTCCCCATCCACAGTGAGGGTAACGACACACCTTCCTCAAGGGTTGCTCTAAGGATCAAATGAGACCATGCAGGAGAGAGGGTCAGGAGGGCAGGGGTGTCAGGAACTCCCATCAGTTGCTTGTGACTGTTCATGCCACCTTGGTCTGTTCTATTCGCCCACCTCACTGCCAGCCACGATGCTGAGCTAGAGAAACAGCCATGAACAATACTGGTAAATTATGCACACGCTGCTATCAAGGCTGATGTTTCTGGGATAGGTCGTGCTTTTGACAATTTGGAGTGACAAGATATGGACTTCCCAGGCTGTTCCCTGTTCCTGTCCCGACGACTCAGAATCTTTACGTGCTCCATACCTCAGCTTTCCCCATCTGCAAAATGGGGATCAATCATATCTCCCCAAATGCTCTGGGATGCCTCAAATTTCTTTAAAAGGCCCTTAATTTCCTGAAGCAAAATAAAAAGAGCAGAAGATGTGCCTAGCAGTGGGCAGTAGACCCTGTGAGGGGGCCGTTTGGCCCCTCTGCCTGTGACTCCCAAGCACAGCTGTCCCCAGCCCGTCTCCAGCCCACCAGCCAGTGTGGTCCCACGCCACTGCCCACTACCCCAACCAGATCTGGAAGGAAGAGAAATCCTGGACAAGGTTTGTCTCCGTAGAGTCGGTGCCCACCCGAAGGCTGGCGGGGCCAGCTGGTTCTGGAGTCAGGATTTCAGCCCTCTCTAGGCCCAATCAAGTCAGAACATGCCAATTATGCTTCTGCCCGTCACAGCCTGGCAGGTCCGGGGGCCGTGCTAGAAGTCTCTGCCCACACTGGAAGGAGACAGAGTTCGGACACAGTCAGAATGAATGCACTGACCTGCTGGGAATCGAACGGCAGGACATAAACAGGGCAGCGCCCTGCCTGGTATGTCCAGCAGAGCTCTCTCCCCAAGCCCAGCCTTGCCCCGCTGGCCTGGGAACCGGCTGCTCAGAAGGCCAGTGCTCACTCCTGGCCCAGCTAGGATCCCAGGGGAGAGGAGAGGAATGCAGCTGCCTGGTGGCTCCCAGGGCCCTGGGGAGACAGAGCCTCTCCTAAAAAGGCAAAGAGGTTGGCTTCCCTCCCTGGGAAGTCTTCCAGGAACGACAGGGCTCAGAGGTGTGGTCCCTCTCAGCCCAGGGTTCCCTCAGGCCAAGGTAAGGGGCAGTCAGCAGGACCCAGTGTGATGGCCCCATACACACAGAGAGCCCTGAGCTGGGAGACAGGGAGGCACCTGGCCTTCTGCCCTCACCCCTGGGAGCCTGTGCTTCCCCCACATCACAGGGCTGAGCTGGCAGAGGAGGGTCCACACCCTACAACCAAAACAGGAGGACGGAGCAGCTCACTGCTTGAGACGGCTACAGTGCAGCCAGAGGCCTGGTGTCCCATGGTACCCACTATAGGCTGACTGAAGGAATGACACTGTGGCAGCCTGGACCTAACAGCCACTCACTAAGCACCTGCTACGTGCCAGCTGCAGGTGTTCTTACCAAAGTACATAGATCCTCTCACGGCCTTCTGCCAACAACGCTGCACAAAAGGCAGCACTGCCCCAGAACAGGAGAGCAAGGATTCAGACTCAGGTCCCACCAGCCCCAGGTCCCACCAGCCCTGGCTCATGAGGCAACTTTTCCCGTACACACCCACTTAGTCCAAAAGGTTCACTGGAAGCTTTAGGACGTTCTCTAAAGAGGAAACAGAAGCTTGGAGACAGGGAGTGGCTTGGCTAGGTCACATGGTCCAGAAGTGAAAGCTGGGGTTCTAATGGCCTGGTCACTCTCTGCACCTGCTTTGCAGGGGGTTAGGCCTGGAGTCCAGGGATCCAATCACCCAGTACCCCAGCAAAGGCCAGTTCCTCTCCCTGAAGGAGTCTTAGGTCTCTGTCCCAGCTCTATCTAGGGTCTGTCATAGACCCTGAATGTGTTTCCTCCCCTCTCTAGGTGCCATTTCCTCACAGGCTGAACTACTTCAGAGAAAGCCACAAAAACCCTATGTCAACTCCCTAGAACATAAGGGACCATAAACTATCACAACTGCTACCACCACCACCACCAGCACCTGTAATAACATAATAGTAGCATCTTACTGCTGCCTGGGGCGAATTGGGCCAAAGCTCAGGGGAGACCAGGGATTCGAGAGGGCACTGGTACTGGCTCTGGAATGAGAGGCAGCCTTCAGCATCCTCTCCCCATATAAACTGTGCAGGCCTAACAGAGTTTTCAAAAAACAGGAACACAAAATTGACCTTTGCACTTATTCCTTTTTTCGGGGTGGGGGGGCATGCAGAGAGAGAGAGAGAAGAAACAAAAAACTTTCCATCTAATCCCTGAAGTCATCCTGCAGCTGGAATAATTTCAGGTTTTTAATCAATAGCTGTCAGACTTGTCAAATTACTTTGGGGACCGCAAAGCAGTTTTTAAACATTCATAAACCTCAGTAGAACAGTGAAGTGCCCTGAATTTTAAAAGAAGAGCATCTACGGAACACTCATTGATGAGGGTGAGTGGTGGGCAAATCGAAAATGAGCTGTGGGCTAGCTGCCCCTGCCCCTCCTGCTTCTGAGCAGCGACAACTCTCCAGCCCTCCCTGGCCTGTAGGAAAAACTACCAGGCTTGGCCTAGCCACTCAGAAAGTTTAGGGAGTGTGACGGCCCCCCTACCCCCAAACCCAGGAAAAGAGCCCAGCTCTCCTGCACCTGGGGCTCCAACCCCAGACACAGCTGCAGCAACCCTGAAGCTCCCAGACTCTAGAGCCCACCACAAACGTGCTAGCCCAGTGCCCTCCCCCAATCTCTCCACTCGGATCACTCCCGAGAATGTTTCAAGGCCCTGACCCAGGCGCTCACTGTCCTTGAGCTCAGTCTGTGCCTGGCTCCCCCTTAAACATGAACACACCTATGCATCACAGCTTGAGTGGGACTGGTTTCTAACTGGTCCCTGCACCTCCAACAGCCGCCTCAGGGCCCTGGGGATGCAAGACCCAAGTGGGAAATGATAACGAAACAAAAAGAATAAACGAGCTGAAAAGTGAGTATTCCATTCTCCAGGAGGTGCTTCCCCTCTGACTTACCTAATTCCTCCCAGCTCTCCACATCCAGGAAGCCCTCCCTAGCCCATGCTCGGCTCCCCTAGAGAATGTGGGGGCAGAGGGAGCATCTTCTTCCATCTCATCTCCTCTACCCAAGACCTGGGTGCCATGCCACATGGCTTCCTGGGACCATGTGGGTCATTCATGTTGGGGTGATCTAGGGATGGCCTCCTTCCCCCATCCTTGAGGGCCAGGTTTCCTGCCTCAACCAAGGACCAGCTGCTTGTCTGCACAACCCCAGCTCCTGGCACAATGCTGGTTGAATGTGGTTAAGTAGTCATGGTTCCTTAAAAACACACCCATAAAACCCTGTGACTTTGCTAAAATTAATTAAACTGTGTGCCTCAGTTTTCTCATCTGGAAAACAGGGACACCACGACCTTTGGCTGTAGGGCTCACCTGACCTGCAGCAATCTCTCCATACACAGCCCCAGTGATCAGCCCTGGCTGTCCCCAATGCCCATTCAGGCTGAGCTGAGACTGCCTTCCCTGGGCATTCTGTCCCTTCCCGCACGCCCCTCCTGCCAGCACTTCTCTGGATGCTCGCGGCTTCTTCTGGGGCCCAGGACATTTTCAAGATCTGTCTCTCACTCTGCCCAGCAGATCCTTCCTGACTCTCCCCACAGCTGAGCTCTCAAAAAGCCTCTCTGCCAACTGACCCCAGACCACCTTACCTGCTCCACCCCGTCACCCCAAGAGCAGACTCCAGAGTACAGGCCGTTTTAAGTAGGCATCTCAAAGACTGCCATTTAAGAAGAGATGGACAAATCTAGGAACGAATGCTGGCATCCTAGACTCCAGCCCCAGTGGTCACCCCAGCTCAGCTATCTCTTCAATTCCAGCCACCATTTGGGACAGAGGGGCTTTGTGGCATACAAGCCTCCCTCCCTGTTAGTAGCCTGAGCTCAGAGAGGCAGAAGAGTCGAAGATGTGAAGGGAAGGAGCGCGGGGTCAAAGGAGTGTGGACCTCCATGGGCCTCTCCTGCACCTCAGCTTCCTCCGCTGTCGAGTGGGATGCCCTTGCCTCCCGCCAGAACTTGCTGAAGATGCATCATGGTAAGGCACTCCCCATCCTGATCCCGGGCAGCTGTAGAGCCACCAGCGCAGCCACTGACTGCCTCCACTATGTCAGCACGAAGCATGTGGGGCTGTGGGCCTAGGGATGTCGCCTGCCCATTCCTCCCAAACCCTGAGGTCTGGAAGTCCACATGGGGCACAAGAACAGCTGCTTCTCAGACTGTAACTAGCAGGAGACAGCCAGGAGTGTTCAGCAGCAGCAAGACAACAGGAAGGTGGCTGTCAGTAAGCCACAGGGTCCCAGGCCACTGGCACGGGCAGAAACTCAGAGACACCATGTCAAAGAAAACCAGGAGTGTGGTTACGGAGTTCCACCTGCTGCTAATGACCGTGCACCAAAGCCACCTGTGGCTCTCAAGTACCTGCTCACCCACCATACCACAGCGAGCCCACATACCTGGGAAGTGCACGTAGCAGGCACTGGTTCTGCACCTCTGACCCTCACACAGCTAACTGCAGTAGAGAATGAGGCTCTGAGATCTCCAGGGGCTTCCCAAGGCCAGTGTGTCAGACTTCAGGGTCCGCCCTTTCCCCCCTCATTCCATACTGGCTGACTCCAGGCTAAGTTAAGCTAGCCCTGTCTGTCATTTGTCACCTGGCCCACAGGATTCCAACTGAGAAAGCAACATACTTAAAATCCAGCTTTCCAAGGTACATTTCCAGGTTCCAACCCAGCCATACCAGCCCTGCTTGGCACTATCTGGCTCATCATGCTAAACTCCATGCCTCTGCTCAAGGGGCTGCACTCCAGCAGCTTATCCATCTATGCCTGGCTCAAAGGCCACCACCCCCACAAAGCCTTCCCAGAACCAACAACTCCCTCCAGGCTTTGCGCCTATACACACGCCCTCTGCTCTGAAGCAGAGGCTCAGAGAGGTCACGCAGCTTGCCTAAGGCCACGATTCACAGGCACGGAGGTGGAGCAGGACGCCTGGGACTTGGCCTCTAACTCCAAACTCTCTTCACTGCCTGTGGATGCCTCAGGTTTTCACCAAACCCACAAAATCCTATCACCAAATGCACAACTTTTAAGTAACTACAGGAACCCTGGGTCACCAGAAATGTACTGAGAGCCCTGCCTCTGGCAGCTCCTGGGTGGCTGTCTGTAAAACGGTGAGGACACCTACTGGCAGGCAGTCTCATCCACCCCCAGCCTTGGTAATGAAGGTGGTTAGGACCAACCTGCACTGAGACTTGGCTGTAACAAGCCCAATCCTTCCTCTGACTTCTCCAGAAATGGGTACTTGCCCAGTGAAGACGCTACCACACCAAAGTGATCTGGCTTCTGACAACTGTTTCAAGTATTTAAGCAGAGCCAAAACACACGCCTGGCCCAGACACAGCCTTCCCAGTCTCCCACCCGCCTCCACCCAACCCAGCGGGCCTAGGCCCCACAGACGAGGGAGTGGAAGCAGGAAGGGAGAAGGAAAAAGAAAGTTCTGCTGAGGGCCTGGGGCAGAGATACCATGGCCCCCAAACCCCAGTGCAGCCCCACCCAGCCAGCCAAGGGTTTGGCAGTCAGAGCAAAGGCCAAGCTCCTCAGCTCAGAAAACTTGTCAGCAGTCCCTGGCATTTCCCGGTTTTCAACGGAGCACACCATAGGGGCCACTGTGCCTAGGGGACGGAGCGACTCACACTGGGCTTCCTCTCATTTTAAAAACTAAAAACGGCAACAGTGCTCTTCTTGGTGTCCTGCTTTTTGGCAGGGCCATCCTAACCATTCTACATTCTGGGCTGGCAGTGGATGTCTGCGCAAAGGGGCAGAGACGGCATCCCACGGTATTTCGGAGTCCCTCTGGGGACCGGCTCCTGTGACAGTCGCTCACTGAGGGTGTCTGCTGCCACCCAGCTCATTTGGGTCCCCCTGGACCCTAAGGCTGCCTCCCTCCTGGCTTTCCCAGCCTCCCTTGTTCTAAGCTCCACTCAGGCCACTCACCATCCCTCAGCATGGCCACCAGGCTCGGGAAGCCAAGTGGCCGGGCCAGCCTTCCCGCTGTCCGCTGCTCCCTGCTGGCCCTGGCCAGCCCAGCCCCGCTCTGCTCCCAGACACGCCACTCCAGCCCTGTCCGCTGGGACTAATCATGGTTAGTTCAACAAAGGCTATGTTCCAACTCTCTGTAATGTGCTTTTAAAGGGCCAATGTCCTACTTGGGCCTGCTGGGTCTTAAAGGTACAGGTCCCTTTTTCCTGTACAGGAAACAGGAAAGCAAAGAAACAAAACTCCAAAACTCACGATCAGGTTAGAGGCCCTGGGCTTCCGAGGAAGATTTTAGACACAATGAACAACAGTAAAAATTCAAATTCCACGAAGGTCCCAAAAAGCTCAAAAACCAAACAAGGAAGCTAAACCTCAAGAATAAGAGAAGGGATGGTGGCCCTCTTTGGGCACTATGTGCTGGGCACAGCACTGGGTACTTTATGGCCCAGTCTCATTTACTCCTCACCACTCCACAGACAGGCATTACCATTGCCCCATTTTTCAGATGAGGAAGCTGAGGCCGCAGGGGCTCCCCAGCTCACCAGGACTTCACGCAAGCCAGCAGCAAAGCTGGACCACACCTCGTGATGTTGATCATGGCCAGAGTCTTCCTCCCACCTGCTCCCTCCACGAGGCCTAGCTGTTCCACGTCCTCCAGTGTCTCTCCTTCATGAGGAAGAAAGAAGGGGGTGAGATGAGGAGTCACCTGGCACAGGTGTCCCACCACCAGGCTTTCAGTTTGAGCCTCAGAATCCTGTCGGGTCAGGTCTATCTTTTCCTCCATCTTCCAGGTTAGAAGACTGGAAATCACGGCTTCTGACACAACATGAAAGGAGAGAGAGGAACACCAGGGGAAGGCGAAAGCAGAGAAAATGGGGGAGTCAGAGGGAGGATGGGGGAGAAGAGGCAGGTGCAGGGAACTGAGGCAGATGGGGGCAACCATTCTTCCAAGCCAGGACTCAGGCAAGCTGGCTGAGGCCCTTCCACTGTCCACAGGAGTGGGGCTTCTTCTTAGGCAAGGGTGGGCAGGGCCTGACCAGCTACTGGAATAGGAGTGAGATGGGGAGAGGAAGGGAAGAGAGATTTGACTGGGTCTCAGCACCTGGTCTAAGGTATCCTCAGAGAAGTATGGGCCATTCTGGCACCTGGAGTGGCTGGGCCCACAGTAGATGCTGTGTCGCTATCTTCTTTTTTTTCTTTTTCTGAGGTGGAGTTTCACACTTGTTGCTGAGGCTGGAGTGCAATGGTACGATCTTGGCTCACCGCAACCTCCGCCTCCTGGGTTCAAGCAATTCTCCTGCCTCAGCCTCCCGAGTAGCTGGGATTACAAGCATGTGCCACCACACCTGGCTAATTTTGCATTTTTTAAGTAGAGATGAAGTTTCACCATGTTGGTCAGGCTGGTTTCAAACTACTGACCTCAGGTGATCCAACCATCTTGGCCTCCCAAAGTGCTGGGACAGGTGTGAGTTATCTTCTATCAGAAGATAACCAGCCCAGTGTGGTTATCTTCTATCAGAAAAGCCAAGGCCAGGAGGCATCTTCAGACCCAACTCTGCAGGGGCTGAGTCATTCAAGGATTTAGCACCCTCACTCTGTTTCTATGATGCTTGCAAGTCAAATAAGTTTCAGCATGTATAGCCTGATAGTAAAGATGACCTCTGAAGCCAGACTGAGTTCAAACCTGGACTCTGCCACTTGTAAGGTGTGTGGTCTTGGACAGGTTAAGTCACCTCTCTGAGCCTTTCTCAGTTTCCCTTCCTATAAAATGGATATAATAATAGTATTTACATCATAGGATTGCCAAGAGGATATGGAACAAAGCCTGGCTGAGAGTGAACATGTAACAAAGGCCAGCCTTCAGCTGGGGTGAAGGAAGCTGCCCCAGGATAGCTGGAGGCACAAACAGGAAACTAGCCTCTTGGGTAGTGACCCTGGCCGAGTCATTTCTTTCTCTCAGCCTGTTTTTTTTCTATAAAAGGACCCTCAGTGATTTCAAGGCAGGACTACCCCTCTGCCACCTCCCAGATGCCTGGTCCGCCCCATAAGGAGACAAAGACAGAAGGTGAGAAACACTGAGAAATCCTTTGAGGCCTGAAAACCGCCTGCCTTGGCCACCCCGGCCCAGGCTAAGAAAGTCTGCTGGGTAGGAGGCACAGAGCAAGGGGGAAGCAAGAGCCCAAAGCCACGCAGGCTGTCAGGAGGCAGCATAAGGCTTCGCCTCTCTGGGTGGGGACCCACTCCCAGACTTCTCTGGGTTTGTCTTCCACTGCTCAGACACAGTCATGGGATGTGATCCGGCTGAGCTCACCTTACCCATGGGGAGTTCTGCATCAGCCATAGGGCCACCCTACATGCCTGCTGCAGAAACAGCCTCCCCAGATGCTGGAGGCTTGCCGCAAGCATCCCCAAGGCCTGACAAGGTTCAAGGCTTGCCTCATCCTATCTTCCTGGAGAAGAATGTATCTGATGTGCATGCAGGGAGAGGATGAGGTGTCGAGCATCAGAGGAAACAGGTGGTTGGAGGCAGGAGGAATGCCTTGGAGCCCTGGCAGAACATCTGGCCACTATTCCTGAGAGGTGGTAGGAGACCGGGGTGTCTTAAACCCCACCCCTACTACCTCACCCCCAGGGACAGTCAGTGAGGAGAGGCCCGATGTGGGGGTTTTGCAGGCCCAGGCTGCAATTCTGGTCGTGTCACTTAGCAACTGTGGAATCCTGGGCAAGTCCTTTTACTTTCCTGAGTCTCAGTTTCCTCATGTATAAAATGAGGTAATACAGTATCCCCTGCAGGTAACAGATGTAAAAACACTGGTTAACCAGGAAAGGCATTTAACAAAGCAACTGGGAACCCAAAAGACTCAGATTATCTGAGTGCCATTCATTCAACAAACTCTGGAACCGACCAGGGGTTCAGGAGATATTAGGTTGTCTCCAACTTTGAGCCAACCCTGCACCCTCAAGCCAAATGCATTCCAAACCCTCCGCAGAGCCAGCAAAGTCCTGGAGCAGGGCTGTTGGGGGTGAGGGTTAGAGCTCCTGGCCACCAAAATATTGTGTATAAAATCTCAAACTTCTTCAGAGCCAAACACATAAAGGAGCTTTCCAGAGAAATGCCTTTAGTGTAAAGGAAGTCTAGCTCTGCTCTGGGAAAAACCCTTGAGGTAAGCCAGGCTCCAGGACACTCTAATTTAGGGGCCATGGACCCAGAGAGACTGGAGCAAGGAAAAGGGTTGATGTGGGGAACACAGGGTCAGCAGACTCAGCATGAGTTCAAAAACGTGACAGTTAGCCAGCCCTCCAGGAAGGGGATGGAGAGGGCTCAGAGAGCTGGGAAAGATCACTGTGGGGGGGCCTGTCGGTGCTCCTGAATCAGAATCTCTAGGCTGAGATCCACTGGGTCGGCTGCTGGTAAACCCATACCGTGGACAGAGAACATTCAGGCCCCTACCCTGGCCCTCCCCTCCTCAGCTCCCTGGCTGGCTGGGTCCTCAAGCCCTTCTCTGCCCACTGCTACCCCCGCCGCCTTCTCCTCACCTCCTTTTCCTACTCAACATACCTGTCTGTTCTGACCCCACTGGGTCCCCTTGAGGACACCAAAGGCCTCCATGTTGCCAAAGCCAATCAGTTTCTGTACCTTATCACCCCCTGAATCCAGCCACCCCGCTCCAGCTTTCCTCTGTCCTCACAGGCTGCTGGCACCTCACCTCCTTTCCTCCGGGTGCTGGAGCTCCTCAGGCTGTTTCGGAGGCACTCTTCCTTTGCACTACACTTTCCTCTGGTGATCCTATCCACTCCCATAGCCCTAAATACCTCCGGCATACTCACGACTCCTAAGTGTATCCCCAGCCCTCCCCTCTTCTGAGCTCCAGACCCACACGTCTCCATGCCGGCCTGACAGTGCCTCCGGGACACCTCACGGAGTTTTACGTCTGAAATGTCCAGCATGGAGCCTCAGTAGCAAAGCCAGGAGCCCTTCCTTTCCCTGGCGTTCAGAATCCAATCCAACACAAATCCTGCTGCTACCCGCTTGGAAATCCCTCACCTCCGTTTACTCCTCTCCATCTTCCCCAGGCAGCCTGCTGTCCAGGCAGCCTCCCCAGCCACTGGGAGTCAGAGGGACCCTTCAGAAATGCAAATCAGATTACTGAACTCCTCATCTTAAAACCCATTAATTACTCCCGACCACACTGAATAAATCTAAACTGCTCCCCAGGTGAAAGACGTTGGCAGGCATGACCTACCTACTCCCTGACCTCATCCAGCAATCCCCAACGCCTCCACCACACACAGCAAAGTCTCTTGTTTCCTGCTCAAGGACTTTGTACTTGCCGCTCCTTGCTCCAGCACACTCTAACAGCAAAGTGACGGGCTTCGGGCATCTTTTGCAACTCAGTCCTTCCCTGACTGCTCCATCTACAGGTCCTGCCCCGCCCCCATGACTCCCTAGTGAAACACTTGGCTTGTTTGCTTCACAGCATCTTGCTCTTGCAGCTAGCAAATATTTAAGTGCAAACTTAGGTGCCAAGCACTATTTAGGCACTGGGAAGACAGGTGCTGAACAAAGCAGACAGAAATCCCTGACTCACATATTAATAGGGAACTTCACCCAATTGGGAATCACTTTGTTTCCCCACTCACTTCTTATCTGCCTCTCCTGTCAGAAGGTAAGCTCTGTGTGGCCAAGCTCTCCATGTTGTATTTCTGTATCTTCAGAGAGGGTCTGACATGGTGTAAGAGCTCAGTAAGTCCTGATGAAATCAAGATGCAAAAACAAAGACCAGGGAAGCCAAAGAACCAAACCGTAAACCCTGAGAGACACATGACATCAAGAGCCAGGCCTTCAATGCCTCCCATGGCGTCTCTCCCCACCCCTGGGGGCCTCAGGTGGGAAGGAAAGCTTCTGTGACACCCCAGCCTTCTGGGGTCAGGCAGAGGCACATGTGTCAGCTTTGTTTAACTGCTGGGGAACAGATGAGTGACTGCAGACCTGAGAAGTTTAGGGAGGCTTCTTGAAGAGGTTAGATCTGAACAAGGCCACCCACACCTCCCTCCCAGATTTAGGGAGAAGGAAAACAAATTTGTGTTTTAGGGCTCCGATGTTCTGTGCTCTAACAGGAAAGAAGAAAAAATACCTTAAAATACCTTTACTTTTTATTAGTGTCCAGATCAATAAAAGTTTTAGGAGTAAAGCTTCTCTCCTGCAATACTAACTGCGAGAGAGAGAGAGAGAGAGAGAGAGAGAAGTGGATTATTAAATCTATCTCAGAGAGGCAAGGCTGGGAGAGATGGAGGGCACAGGAGCACCGGCAGCTTCCCTCTTACCTGTGCTGGGAGCCTCCGGCTAAAGTCACTCATTAGCCCTGCTGACTGGGGTCAAGGCCCACTCTTCATGGTTCCCTGAGCCTAGGTTAGCAGCCAGGCCAATGGACGCCCACCTTCCAGGGTTCCCACAACCTTGCCTATTTGGCTATCTCTGTGCTGTGCCTTAAAGCTTCTCCCCAGCCCACCTCCAGGCTAGAAAGTCCAGGAGGACTTCCCTGGAAGAGGAGCCAGTTTAGCAACCCCCAGCCCCCACCTTCACTCTTCCTCCCAAGTCCGAGGGAATCCCCCATTCAGTCCCTTAAGCCTTGCACTTTCACAGCACACCAACAAGCCCTGCCCACTGAGGACTGAGTTCTGCAACCAGGCCTCCTTGGAGAAATAGCTCCTTACCCTCCAGCCCAACCCACTCCCATCCAAAGCCTGTCTGACCCCATACCGGACTAGAGACCCACCCACAGGGGAGGAAGTTTCCTTGTGGCTTCTGTCCTCTCTCCCACAGAGCCTCAAACAAACCTTTGTGGCGGGGGCGCAGGCCTCTCTGCTGACCTGGTTCTGGGCACTTGCAACCCCGGAGGCCCTGGAGGCAGATCTGGCTTCCAAAGATGGCCAGGTCTCCAGTGAGCAGCCCCTCCGGCCCGGCCCAGGATCTTGCCGAAGTTGTCACCGAGAAGTCCAAGGCCACAGAGGCCCATTCCTGAGGGTGGGGCTCACCCAGGCACCTCTCCTGGACAGATCAGGAACCCTCTCCGGGCCGGCATCTAAGAGGTGAGCCTAGGAGGGCTTCCCCTTCCTGAAAAGCACGTGCTGAATCTGTGTCTTCCAAGCTGAAATTTCAAAAATGACTTAAACACCGTGGTGACAACATCTAAAGGTTTCCATGTCCTTTAGGAAACAAGTGGAAAATTACAGTCTTCCATACAGGTAACCACAAGGCACAACCTCCAAGTCCAAGAAGACGAGAAAGACTCCTAAAAGCAAAATATCGCTTCCAGCCATGGCAAGTCTCCCTCCAAGGAAGGGCCTCTGGGCAGGGTGCAGGCCGGAGCACAGAGCTCTGGGTCAGGAAAGAGGGAGGAGCCGTCCCTACAGGCTCCTCCCTTAAAATGCTGACTCCGCCCAAGGTCATATCCAGCCCCAAGCCCCACCTCTGGGCTTTTGCATTTGCCATTCCGTCTGGTCTGTAATGGTGGGACTGGAGACATGGCTGGTTCCTCCTCATTCTGGTCTCAGACCAAAAGTCCCATCCCAGGAGAGGACTTCCCTCACCACTCTAGCTAAAGGGGCGACTCCGACCTCCCGTTATCACCCAGCTTCATTTTCTTCACGGAGCTGCCCTGAAGTCATCTTGTTTGTTTCTGCTTTTTACCCGCCATGAAAATGTCCAGTCCACGAAAACACGGGGCATGCCCCGGTAAGCCCAACACAGCTCGAACCAGAGCCTGGCACAAAGTAGGCACCCGACAGATGTACTGAATGAATGAACGCATTTTTCAAGCTGGTCCGAGCCAGGTCAGCCAGAGCGGGGGCAAGCAGGTGCGGGGGAACCAAAGGACTTGGGGACGCGCCAAGGTAATCTCCCCCGACTGCCGCTCCCAGAGCATTCCGGACTAATCTCTGGCTGCGCCACGCCCCAAACCCTCTCCAGCCTGGAAGTGGCCGGCCGCACCCCCAGCCCTCTGGGCACGCCCACCCACCCCACAGCAGCAGGCCCCGCCCTTCCCAGGCCCGGCAGCCGGTAACATTCCGCAGCCAGCTGCTTCCAGCTGCTTCCAGCTGCGGCCACTTCCCGCTCGCGATCCGCCACTGCTCTTCAGGCACCCTCCGCCACTGCTCTTCAGGCACCCTCCGGGGCCTTCTGCCTTGCAACCTCTTCCCCACCTTCGTGCGAGTCTGGGTCCTCACTGACCCCGCCAGCCCCTCACTCGCCCGCGGCGCATTCCACTTCGGCCCCACAGGCCCCACCCCAGGTTCCTCGGGCTTAGACCAGAGACCTAGCCAAGGCAAACGCATTCCCTTCCCCAGATTTCTATTCAAACATTTTAACAAGTGAACACAACTGAGGTCCAGACAAGACAAGGGGTTTGCCTACCAGGATCACCTAACCCGATTCCCCACCCCGACTTGGGACTAGACAGCCTAAGCTGGGAAGGGCACTGGGCTCCCAGGCAGCAGTCCCGGAATTCAGGTTTCTGCTCTACAGCGGCGGTTTTCTCTTCTGGAAAGCATCCGGCTAGTCCAGCAGGACAGAGGGTGCAGGGAGGGAGGAGACAGGTGAGCTGTGTGAGCTGCCCAGGTTCAAAAGTGAGCCCAGAAGCCTGGGGGCAGACAAACCCCTGACCCACCTGCTGGCCTGGAGATTCATCCTTGGGTCGCTTATCAGGCCCTCACTGAAACAAAAATCCCAAGGGGAAGGGCACACCCAGCCAACCAGGTATTTTTGCCTGGGGTCACCACTCTTCCCATCCCACTAGAGAAGCCACCGCAATGGTATCCACTTACTAAGTCTCTACCACATGCAGGGTACCATACCATCACACCTCCCTCCCTGACAGTCACCAGCTAGAGGTGCTAATCCAGTGGAGGCCAGGAACCCAAAGCTGCAGAGTCTCCTAATGTAAATATGGATGAACAGAAGCCAGTGGGAGAACAAAAGCCACCACCTGGAGTCCTGCCTAGGTCCTCCACCTTAAGGTATCACAGACCGCAGGTCAGTCCTTGGCAGTTGCAGCCTGCTCCAGGACTTCAGCAAACAATACTGAGCTCCTACTAAGCTGCAGGCTGTGTCAGGCACCTGCTGTGTACAGGCAGGCAGGAGACTGGCTGGGGCAACTCCAGGACTGGGAAGAGGTTTTACTGTGACCCCAGCAGCAGCTCCCAATCTGGAAGGTCCCTGACTCATTCCATCTCCTGCTTGGTCCTAGGCTCCAGGCTCAGCTCTGCTGTGCACACAGGCAATCCAATACCACACAGTCTGCCCACGTTTGCATCCGTCCACCTCCAAAGCCCAAAGGGCTACCCGGCTCCCTCTACTGCCTAAAAGGCTTCCAGCCAGAAGTACACTTAGAGTGTCTGTCCCCTTCCTTCTGAGTTTTCCCTCAGAGTTTTCATCTCTGTTTATCCAATGTCTTAATAAAGTTTCCTAGCAGGGGAAAGGTGAAGATAAGAGTCTCAGAGAGGTCCTGGGGCTGGAGAAGCCCCTTTGGCTCCAGAGCAGCCAAGCCAACAAAGAAGGGGAAAGCAGAGTGCATCCTCTGAGCACCACCTCCCTCTGGCGTGCAGATCCCAATTCAGGTCTGCTCCCGCTGATTTCACAATCATGGCAACAAACAGGCAAGGCAGATACTATGACCACTTTATAGATGAAATCAAGTCTGGAATAGGTAAGTCATTTGCTCAAGTTGACCCAACTATATCTGAAAGTGTGCCTCACCCCTAGACAACTGTTTCTGCACCTTTACTTGTCCCCTCTTGTTTTCCTCCTCAATCTGAATACTCCTTCCTCCTGGAAGCCTTCCTAGATTCCCCTCAGGCAAGAAGGCATCCCCTGTTGATTCATCCGCACTGTTATAGTATCTTGTTATAAGAAAACAGGGCCCTATGACAGGGCCTTTTCCTCTGCATGACAGGTCTCATAGGAGGGAGTCATGAGCTAACAAGAAATGAGCCTGCAACTGAGAGTCAGAATATGTCCATCTCCAGTGGGTCTCCCATCCTCACTAGCTGTCTGCCATCGTGTCCTCTGTGGCTCCCCGCTCCTAGCCCCTGCTCAGAGGTCTGCATAATGGCTTACAGGCTCCTGTCAGCAACATCTTTAATAACGCATAAAAGTACAGAGTACAGTGACCATTCTTGGCCACATGCAGCTGGGGGAATTTCAGAGGCTGCCCTGATCCAGTCCCTCCTGGTTTCAGCATCTCCTGTGGCCACAGAACAAGCCCAGAGCCTTGGGCCTTGCCCATCAGTAGGTCCAACCTGTCCCGGCACACTCCACACCTTTATACCTGGAGCTTATCACTGGCAGCAGTCACAAGGCCCGCCTCCTTTTTCACTCTTCCCCATGCATGTCCTGCCTTTCTCATAGTCACACCCTTGCTTCCACTAGGCTCCCCTCCTGCCCCCATTTCTAATTTTCATCTCCTTTCAAGGGCCAGCCCAACTGTCCCTGCCGAGGGAAGCCTTCCCTGTGGCCCCAAGCAGAGGGAAGTGCACAGTCTCTCCCTCCCTCTGCCTGAATCCCCGGTCTGACTTCCCTCTCCTGGGTACTGCTGCCTGCCTGGCCAGGCCTTCCTTGGGATATCTCCATCTCTGGTTCTCAGGGCCTAGGGGACCCCATATATGAGTGATGGAGAAACACACACTGCAGGCCGTCTTCTCCCTAGAGCTCAGGATGTTCCTGTCTTGTCTTCTTTCAAATCTGAAGATGTCCTCAGCAACTGGGCTAGGCTCTCTGGGGGACTCTGGAACCCTCTCCCCTCCAAAAGCTTCCCATTTCCTTGAGTCTGGGCCACAACTGTCAACGAATACCTCCAAGGAATGCCTGCACAGCCCTGTGGGGAGAGACGTACGCATCCCGGGAGAGGAGACATTTCCGGTGACCATGTCTCTCTTCTTTCTAGAGGCTGAGCAGATGACAGAGGCTCTTTCTAAAGCAGGGTGCTGCTAAAACCCACCAACGGCCCCAGGATACGTCTGTAGGACAAACACGTACAGGACCAGAGAGGGACACCCTGTAGCAAAGTCAGCCCAGGGTCTGGCAGTTCATGGACAAGGGCTTCTGAAGAGACCACAGCTGTACTTAGCCGAAGGTGAGAAAACAAACTTGGTATTAGATTGAGGGCCAACTCAGGAAGTAGTTTCAGTGCACCGGCTGTTAATTTATGTGAGCACATCTATACTGTGTGGTTTTATCATCGCCAACAAGCAGCAAATGTGTCCTGGCACCTGCTATGTGCCAGGCCCAGCACTAGGTATTTTACAGACATTATCTCCTTTCATCCTCCAAAGAACCATAAGCTGTGGGTACCCATGCTATATTTCACTAAAAATGAAGCAGAAGCACAGAAAGGTTGGACAAGTTGCCCAAGCTCACACAGCTAGTTACTGGTAGGAGCTGGGATCCTAGGACCCTCAACAATCTGGCCCCGGCCTGTCCCTCGGGTCTGAGCTGCCAGTGTTCAACATTTCAGAGCCTCTGCTCTCTGTTCCTGCCCCTCAAGCTCCCCACTCACCTAGTTTTGAGCTGTGTGGGTGGTTAATGCATGTGTCAGCCCACAGCCTCCCCACTCCCTTCCTTCTCACCATCTATTCAGTTCCCCCAGCTCAGACCCCTTCTCCCTCTAGACAAGCCAGCCATACTCCCACCCATCTGGCTACCACTGCCCTGCTACCAGCCTGGTTGCATCCCCTCCGCCTGCCAGGCCCCAACCAGTGTCTTGTGGCAATGGCTTTGGCTGGCAGAGAATCCTGGAACCTTTTCCCCACAGTGATGTTGACACATGTTCACTCCAAAAATGTAATGTTTCCATCAAAACATTTAGTGGGAGTAAATTCCCACCCATGCGACATCTCTAAAAAATATAGAGTAAATCTACTCAACAAGCAGTGAGACATGGTCAGCATTTTTCTGTCTTGGTTGTCACAGTGCCAAGTGCTGGGCAACACTCAGCACAGTGTGCCAGGGGCTGAATGCTACCAAGAGGCAAGGGCAAGAGGACGGTTACCGTTTATGAGCCTGTGACTGCTGGTTCTACTGTATAAGACGCCAGATTCAACCTGGGCAGTCCCTTCAGCCCTGACCCCAGAGAGTCTAGTGCCACTAGCTGGGCTCCCACCAGAGCTGTATCTGTGTCTCTGGCTAGGTTGCTTGCTGCTTAGACCCTAAGTCCTGCCCCCACCCCCACAGAGTAGGGCCCAGCCATCACCACACCATGTCTGCATCAAGTCCGATGCCTAAGTTCACATGCACGCTTCCTGAAAAGTCAGGGAATTCAAGCCTTCCTAAACACTCCCAGCCCTGAGACCAGCAATAATATCATGGGGTATTGCAGGGAGATCCTTCTCTACACCTAGACCCCATGGCTGCCAAAAGAAGAGATCTAATGCCAGGTACTGTAACCCACGTGCCTGGAGGCCAGTGTTGTGGGTGGGTCTCAGCCCGCCCCAGCCCCAGCCCCAGCCCCACTGCACAATCTGAGATTACTGTGAGGCCAGAGCAGTCCATTCTTGGGGAAGGACCAGGCCTCTGCAGCAAGAAGCTGGAGGAGACGAGGAGAGGCCCATTGGCCACCACTCTGTTCCCACTTCTCCATGTAACCAGACAGCAATTCTACAACAGGACAGCATTTATAGCCACAATGCCACGCCCCCTTAGATAGTCCCTGCTCCGAGGAGGGCAGAGGGGCAGCCTCTGCTTTGGTTTCCTCTCAATGTTTCTCTAGACTCCGTTCCGTACAGCCATCTGGCACAGTGCTGCCATGTGTGACATTAACCTCCTCACCATGACGTGTGCCAGTGGGAGGGATCACTGTTCCCATTTTACGGATGTGAAAACAGGCCCACCAGGGTTAAACAACCAGTCCAAGGCCACCCAGGTGGGAAGGGAGTGACACCAGGAACCAAACACGTAAACAAGACACCTGGTTTGTCCTCAGGAAACTGGTGGTTTAGTGGAGAGGGGAAGGCATACAAATATTAAGACCAAACAAAAATATATGTAACAAGCGGTGGGCCCAGAAGATGTAGTGAAAAGTGTGAGGGCAGGGCCTGGCCCAACAGGGGGCCCAGAGAGACTGCAGGAGCATTTCCAGTTTGGGAGCAGGTAATCAGGAAAGGTATCTGGATAGGAGGATGTCCAGGCATATCCTTGAGATCTGTGTCCCCACCAAGTTCTGTGCCTGGCACATGGTGCACACTTTTCATTGCCAGGAGCGTTAACCCTGGGCAGGCTATGGCATGTACACTGCAACCCAACTCCATCAGGATAGCCCAGCCCTGTGAGGTATGTCAAATTAGGCCTGATTTACATAGGTGGGATCAGAGGAGCAAGACAGTCAAGTTCTTTGCTCCCAGTCACACAGCTAGGAAGGTGCCAGTTGGGTCTGATTCTAGGTCTGCCTCTCCAACAAGCACTTCGTTTCTCTAAGCCTTAGTTTCCTCATCAGCAGAAAGGCTGCTGCAGACGAGCCTCCTCTACAGATGGGTGCTGGACAGTAAATGCCTATTACCTAAAGCCTAGGTCCCTGGAGGTGGTGACCACACAGTTATGGAGCCTGAACCTGCACTGGCCCAGGGTGCCTACTCAGGCAGCAGGGGTGAAAACGGGTAAAAAAGGAGAGGGTGATAGGTTCCATTCACTGGTTCCTCTCTTCCTGAGCCAAGCTTGCCAAGCAATGGCCACCAATATGGAGCTATAATTGGTGAGCCTGGCAGCGCAGGGCCCAGCAACAGACCTGGTTGGTGATGCTATTGCAGGAAAACAGCTGAGCACAGCAAATACAGCCGGTGACCCAATTCAGTTCTGTTCTGTCTTCGAGAAAATAATTGAGTTTAAATGAATAGGTTTCCCATGTCCCCTCTGGCCTCGGGAAGGGTGGAAAGGGAGAGGAGGGAGATAGGAACAGTTCTTCAGGCTTACTATTGCTTATTTTTGAGTCATTAGGCCTGTGAAAAGTTTCTTTCTTTCCTTGGCAGCCAGTGGGGGGTTGGACATGGCTGGGAGGCAGCGTGTTAAGTGAGAACCACACAGCGTGGAGATGAGGATGGAGGTTCAAGTCCTGGCCTTACCAATAGCTTTGCGGAGTGGCCCAGCCAGTCCCCTCTGGGCCCCAGGCTCCTTATCTGTAGAATGGGAACACTACAACCCCACACACACCCACATACCTCCCAGGGTTGCTGGGAGGAGCCTTCTAAGGAGAAAAGAAGTCTGGAGTGAACTGAAGAAACCAAATCTTTGCCCTGTAGGAATACACGCCTACTGTGGCCACATCTGTTTTAAAATAGAAGCCAGAAATCTAGATTTTCAGGTGAATGTTTAAAGTAAATGTTCTAGTGTTGGTAACTGATTTTAAACAAACAAACAAAATAATAAAACCTTTCCACCCCATCAGGCCAAATGAAGCTGTCTGTGGGCTACATCTGGACACCAGGCATTCATATACTGCCTCTGATTTAATGACAGCATATATAAAGCAATTAATGATGTGCTAGAGTCCTCCCGCCTGTTTAATGACTTATCATTTCTTTGTCAGAGAGGCTAGGCCTATATCACTTGGTAGGAGAGGTGCGGGTCACCCTCCTTCTCAAGGCTGGACTCCTTCCAAGACTTCAGGGGAGAACACAGAAGGGCTGCTGCCCCCATCCCTTACTGCAGGAAGGCAGGTGGGGATGCTGGGGCTGTTTCTGTCCTAAACGTTAAGGATACCTGGGCTCACCTCCTTCCCAGCCCCAAATTCTCTCCTAGGATCTCGGCTTCCTCTTTCGCAAAATGGGGGTTTCTGAGAGGACCAAATGAGAAAGAGAAGGCTTAGAGACAAAGGGTGAGAACACGTGTCAAGTGTCCCCAGAGAAGCAGTGCTGCCCAGTGGAAAGCGCCTGTGAGCTGGCATTTCCCTCTTGGCTCTTGGCTCTGTGAGCCCAGGGAGGTTACCTAACCTCTCTGAACTTCAGTCTCATCCTCCCTCCACAAGAGATAAGAATCTTTGGGACACAGAGGTGTTGTGAAGATTAAATGAATTGATGACTGTCAAGTTCCTGGGAAGAAGCCTGGCACAGAGAAAAGGACTAAAATATGACAGGCATTATTACTATTGTTGTTGTTATCTTTAGTGAGAAGCATGCCAGAGAATTATGATTGGGTGATTACAATAATGTAATACAACCAGGCAAACTTGTTGTTAACAGATGAGGCCGCCTATAATTAGCACAATTATTACACATGCAAATGATGCTGCTTAAATGCTGGAGAAGGATGTTCTCTAAAGTGTGTTTAAATAACCCTTCCCCTCGCTCTCCTCACTCCCCAAATCTCATTTACACTATTAATATCATTAGCAAACATTTTCTTCATACAGCAAGATAGAATCCCACACTAGGCATGCTGAAATCAAGGAGCCCCTGCCTAGCCCACCTGGAGTTGTTCTAGAGCTCCTGGGCCAGCTGCAGGCCTCCCCACCCTCACTGGCTCTTCTTAAGTTGGGCACTAATGACCCTCTTTGATACAAGGAGCTCTGGAGGGTTGGGGATGTGTTCTTGGCACGGAGCAGGCCCTGTATCTGAGAAGAGGATCTCAGTAGCATTAATATGACCCATGAGTTCCCTATTGGCAGGCATATCACAATGCCTACCTTACATCTGAGAAAACCCAGTCTTTGAGTTAAGGAATGGGCCCAAAGTCACACAACTAGCAAGCTGCAGTGGAATGGGACTCAAACTTGGGTCAGACTTCTCTCTCTGGGGTCTGCTGTTCTCGCTGTGGCCTGAAACTGGAGTTCCACAGACCTCTCTAACTGACAAGCCCACGGAGTAAGTTGCTCCAAAGCTCATCACAGGAGGCCTCTTAGAACCAGAGGCATCAACAGGCTGACATGGGTTTTGAGTTGAAGAAGCTGAGATTCAGAGAAGTACCATAAGTTGCCCAAGGTCTCATGGGAAGAAAGGAGAACAAGGGCCTAGAACCCAGGCTTTCACACCCCAGGATCACTGCTTTTGCCTTCGGATCTTTAAAAACAATTCCACAATATTCTCCCCTTGACAGAGAGGTTGCTACTTTAACCATCCCCGTATGCCCTGAGTCCAAAAAAGACTCAGGCAGACAACAGGTACTTATGAAATGTTTGCTGATCTGGACTGTTTTCTTACCAAAAAAGACAACACTGAGCAGCTGAAACGGTGAAGGATGCAAAGGATGGTGGGTGGTGGCTCAGGGACAAGGGAGAAGGCAGACAGCCTGTGTGGGAGAAGGAGATGGAGGTGGGAGAGCCTGACTACCCCCAGCTTGGGAAGGCTCCCTTCAAAGCATTTCCCTGCTGGATGCCTGCCCAAGAGAGGCAAGCAGCTGATTCTCAGCTTTGAGGGAAAAGGAAATACACAAGTGTTAACAGATACATTAGCTTCTCACCTGCCCCTGCAGTGGGGGCTCCCAACATTCCTTTTCTCAATTTTCTTGGGTCAAGAAATTGAGGCTCAGAGAGATGAGTGCCTTGCCTGAGGTCATAAAGTGGTGGAGAGGAGGGCCCGGTGTCTTTCTTGCTTGGCCAACCAGGCTCTCCTGTTGGGCCCTCCCATCACACCTCCTCACTCCAGATCCCTGGCTTTTTGAATCCTAAGAGAGCCTCGGCAATTATGGTGAAGACCCTTGCCATGCCCCCACTGCCATGCTAAGTAAGGCACACTGGCACTTCTATGCGTAGGCACTCTGCTAAGCCTCCCTTTTAAAACACATGTTAATCCTCGAAAGTTTCCTAGGAAGTGGGTATACTTCTTGCCCCATTTGACAGAGAGGGAAACTAAAATTCACAACAGGGCAAGTCACCTGCTAGAGGCCACAACGCTGGGAAGCAGATTCACCACAGGCAGTGCAGCTCAGGAGCCTCAACTGTTACATCAGTGTCTCTGCTCCGAGGTGGGGCCCGAGGAAATGGAGGTGAGGGGGTAACAATGTCCAGGCCAAGAGCAGGACACAAGATATCACCCCTCGTAGCACTTTATCCCACTGGCAGTCATTCAACCGTCCCCCTGCCTCCAGGCAAAGCTATACATAAGCCTGCAGTAAGCCCAGCTCCTAGCAGTTGGCTGAGCTCAGCTGGCCTTGGCACCAGTCCCTGAAGTACAGTATGAGAGAGTAGGGTGGAGAAAGAGATCCTTCCCCTTGAAGATAAAGGAGAATACAGGGCTGAGCCCTCAGTTGCCAGCTTCTTCCTCTCCCTCCCCGACACCTTCTGTAGAAAAAACCCAACTCAGTTTATCCTCTCTCCTTTTATACTCTCACAAAGCAGAACACTTCCAATACCAGATGTGGTGTGGGTGGAAGGGGTGGTCCCCACACCCCAAGCAAGCGATCAGTTGGGCAGCAGACACCAGCCAGGTGTCTTCTAATTTTGTTCCATTCTGACGCCATCTACCTGGAGATAGCATCATATCTACAGGTCGAGGGCTCGGTCCCCAAGACTATCCCCCCATCCTTCAGATGCCATTCACAAGCCCCGGGTTGGTTTACCAGTGCTTCCCACTGACTGGCTATAAACTGGGTTTCCCATGACCCTCTCCTTGGGTTTGATTAATTTGCTGCAACAGCTCACAGAACTCAGGGAAACATTTACTTCTGTTTGCCAGTTTATCAAAAAGGGATATAAATGAAAAGATGCAATGGGAGAGGTATGTGGGCAAGGGCATGGCGCTTCCATGCCCTCCCTGGGTACCTACTCCAGGAACCTCCAAGCATTCAGCTATCTGAAAGCTCCCTGAGCCTTGTCCTTTTGGGTTTTTATAAAAGCTTCATTTCACAGGCATGATTGATTAAAGCACTGGCCATTGGCGATGAACTTAACCTTCAGCCTCTCTCCCTGCCCCAGGGGCTGTGGTGTGGGCTGAAAGTCCCAACACTCTAGTCCTGCCTTGGTCTTTCCTGTGACCCCTTTCTGAAGCAACCTGGGGGCTGCCAGCCATCAGCCAACTCATAAGCATACAAGTAGACATCACTTTAGAGATTCTAAGGATTTCAGGAGTTATGTGCCAAGAAACCAAATAACTGTATATATTTCCCAGTGTCACACCCTCCCATACCTACCCTTACACACAACCAAGGACTTGCTTCTAAAATCGCTGATCTATCTAGGTCCCATCTCTTCTTAAAATCCTTCCCAGCCGCCACGTGCCCAGTGATACCCAATTACCTGGTCTGCCAGCAAGCCCTTCCCCTCCCTCCTCAAGGGAACCTTTACCTTCACCCTGTGACCTGACCACCAACTCAGTGGAGCCTTCCTTGAGCCCTGGTGGAGTCCTTACTCCCTTTTCTGTCCACACCCAGATCCTCTAAGGTGAGGCCTGTTGACTCATCTGCATTCTCAGCCAGCAGGAGCCCTTGAGGGCAGAGATTGGTGTGACTGTCCCCTGCCCCCTGCCCACAGCAGAGTGCACACAGAGGAAGCACGCAGGAAACACTGGCTGGAATTTGCTGCATTGGGTACCCCAGGGTCAAAGAGGCCAGATCTAAGGGAGAGCCTGGGCAGTGAAGTCTCTTGGAGGTAGACCTGACCATAAGCCTCCGAGCCAGGTCAGACCAGGGCCCGCCAACGGGCTCTCCTAACCTGACTCGTTAGAGGAACCTGGATACTGCCAGGCCCAGTCTTTCCATGGACACCTGACAATGGCTGTGCTGAGAATCACAGGAGATGAAGTCATCGCTCCCAGAAATAGGCTGATTAAGAAGACGTGACGACAACGCAAACAGCAAGGCTGGACACACACACACACACACACACACACACACACACACACACACACGCTCACTCACCATGTGTTTCTCCACCCTGGGAAGCCGGGCCAGGCCTGAGCTCCTCTGGGAAACAGAAATCGTGCCAGGAACCAGAGCCAGCACAAGAAGCCTGGAGGCAGCTTGTCTTTGGGAGTGGCTGGTGCTGGGGGTGCTCTCCTCAGAGACTATCTTGGGAGAGCTCCCCGTCCTGACCCTCACTGAAGTCCCCGAGCTGCCCCTGGCTCTCTCAGACCCCCATGGTTCATTCCCTCCTTGGCCTCACCCCTCAACTCCCAGGGTAAAATCCTACCCATCTTTTTGAGCCCCCTCCCATTCCTGTCCATCCTAGATTCTGGGGAGGTGGGAGCGTCTACTGGCTGAGACAGGGCTCAGAGGCCACAGACACTGGGCTGAAGTCCTGGTTCTGTCCCGCTGCAACAATATGACCTTGGGCTAGTTAATCCATCTCTCTTCTCTGAGCCTAGCTTCCCCATCTGTAAAATGCAGCAATGTGCCCACATCATGGGGTACAATTAAATGTTTATTTGTTCATTCACCAACTTTCTGTCAGGCCCTGTTCTAGGTGCTGGAGACACACCAGGGTAGACATAAATGTTCTACTCACATGTGGCGTCCAGTCTCGTGTGGGAAAAGAACATGATGTATGTAGTAACACCAGGGGAACTCCAGAGCTGGGGACGAATGCAGAGCCAGGCCCAGTAGAGGGTGGGAGGGGGCTGTGTTTGACAGAGTGGTTGGATTAACACTTGAAGGAAGGGGGGGCTCAAATCGCACAGGTATCTGGATAAAGAATGTTCCAGGAAGAGAGGAAGAGGGAACAAGGACAAGGATGTGTGCTGGAACACTTGTGGGACAGGGAACCAGGAGGGGTAGGGAAAGTACAATTGGAAAGGTAGTCAGGTGTTGCCCATTCAGGGTCCAGAGGAAGGAACCTGAGTCATAACGAGTGAGTCCCGAGCAGAGAACAGACTGAAAGGGGAGCAAGGGTGGAGGTGGAAAGACAAGCCTAGGGCTGTGGTGGCAGGACACACAGCACACAGCGGGGGGGGTGTCACCCCAAGCGCCAGCACGAGGGAATCCTCAGTAATCAATCCTCCACATTGTCCCTGTCACTATCCTCATTACCATCAACATCCTCATCATCCCCAACACGGGCCCAGGCTCTGCGGCTCCCAGGGCAGAAAGACTGTCAGGCAGCCCCTCGGAAAAGCCCTGGGAGGTGGTCAGGGCTCCCTGCCCCATTTGACTGATGATGAAGTACCTTGATCAAGGTCCCCGAGCAGCAATGGGCAAGGCCAAGGTGCCTTAAGCCAGTGGGCTCCCCAGCCTCAACAGAGAAATCTTCACCATGCACCCTCCTCTGTGCCCCAACCCCGGGCCCAATCTTCAGCCAGCTCTGTGTCTTCATCCACACAGGGCCTCTATGAGGAAAACACTGTTCTCTAAATGAAACAGCAGCTCCAAGTGTCTGCACCGCACAGATGTCAGAGTTCTTTCCCATCCAGTTCCTCGCTTGCTGAGCGAGAGGTGCTGTGAGCCCCATCAGGTGGAACCAGGGTTGGGAGAGCTCCTCCCAAACTTAGCTCATGACTCACTTCCTCCCGGGCCCCCCTGAGCCCAGGCACACTCCTCCCTGGACTTGCCTCCTGGCTGTCCCCTGTTCTGAGCAGCAGAGAGGACCTGAGGTGGAGACAGTCTCATCAGGGGTGGCAGCCACCTCTCCCACCCCTGACTGGGAGCTCTTCCAGGGAGGCAGGGACTGCAGCTGATTCTTATCTCTGTCCCCAGGGCCAGGTACAGGTGAGCAAAAACAGAAATAACTCAATCCCAAGGGTCCCTGGGGGGCGCCCTGTGTGCACTCGAAGCCCTCAGCCAGCCAGCCTGCTTGCAGCCTCCCTCTCTGCTGGCTGAGGCAGCCCATGACCTGAGTCTGTGTGGCACTATGGGGAAAAGAAACATGCCCTCTTCCTTCCACAGCCACAGACTCAGTCCGTGGAGGGCTCTGAGCCACGGCGGCCAGGCTCCCTCAGTCCTTCTGCAGGCCAAGGAGGCAGGAGCTCGGTGGCCTGTTCCAGGCACAGGGACATAGATAAGATCATTTCATGGGCCACAGAAAAAAGTCTTCAGAGGAAGTCCCCCACCAACAGTCCACCATGACTTTTGGTGGGGTAAGAAATTCTATGGTGGCAGTGGCATAAAAGTTTTGTTACTTCTTGCTTTATAGTGCCTGGAATTTGGTACTCTACACTTGCATTTTTTTAAACTTATCTTGTTTTGACACATAGTCTCATGATATTGCTCAGGATAGACTTGAACTCCTGGGCTCAAAGGATCCTCTTGCCTCAGCCTCCCAAGTAGGCCTGCAGTCATAACTTTCCTTTTTCTCTGTTTCTTCCCCATCTGCCGCTCCCTCCATGATTCACACTTGAGTTTCTTCTTCAGACCACCAGCTGTCTGTGCGGCTGTCTACTCCACTAGTCGGTGGGAACCCTGGGCTTCAGTCACCTCTCTGGCCCAAGGCCCTGCATACAACAGGGGCTCAATGGAAGTTTCCTAGACAAATCTCTGGGACAATCTGAAGGACCATTTCTGCAGGTGATTACTTAGAAGAAACTCAAATGTAGATCATGGAGGGGAGTCACAGACAGGGGGAGAAACAGAGAAAAAGGGAGAAGTAATGACCACAGGCCTGAACAGGAAGACACCCAGACAGGCTTTGGCCAGAGCAGTTCAAACCCTCTGAAGAATGCAGGACCCCTGCAGGGGAGGAACAGGAAGAGACAGAGGAGAGAAGAGCCCCTTTCCAAGGGTGTAGAGGTTCCTGTCTGCAAAGGCCCTCCCTGCCCAGCCCAGAACCTGAAGGAGCTGCTGGCTGGCAGGAGATAAAATGCAAATGGCAGAGGAGGTCACGTGCACGTGTGGACACCGGAGAGATGGACAGCCCCCTTCCATAGCTTTCCTGTAGATCAGGATCGTGTGTCCTGGGGTTTTCTCTTAAATACTGATGACCCTTCTTCCCTGAGAGCTCTTGTCTGGCCAAAGCCTCTCTTTATGTGCCAGTGTTGGATAAAAGCTCCTGACTGGAGGGATGGACACAGCTGGAGGCTCTCAGGGTGGCCTGGGTCAGGCCTGCAGCATATCTGCTCATACAGGGCATGAAAAGCTTTCATGACTGGGCATGGCCCCATCAGTTGTGCCCCTCACTTCCCAGTCCCCAACTGTCCTAAAAATGCTCAGGGAGATTCCTACCACCACCCTCTGTCCAGGTGCCCCTCTCCAGGAAGGCCTTGCCTATTGCCCTCTGCCCATCTGGGTTTTATCCAACCTTTAAGATAAAGGTCTTTAACTAAAGAGTATGAGCTGTATTTGGTCAACATTCATGTTTTGTTTAGCCCACACAGTGTTTGACATTTTTAAGTTTTGAATCAAATGCCAACATTTAAAAATGTGAAATTTTAAAATGTCACAAAAAAACCTCTAGATTTTTGGCTTCTCTTATAAATCCAAAGGCCTGCCACCAAATGCCCAGTGCCATGGTGCAGTGGCTGCTGCCCCTCTCCCCAGCAGAACATGGACTCTCCAGATGGCCACAGTTGCCACTACAATGGTGGACTGTCACAGCAGGCAGGACCCAGCAGGACCCGCAACACAGCAAACCTCCCCCTAGAATCCCACTCAGTGCCTGGCACACAGTAGGGACTTGCTTATTGTCTGTGGAATAAGGAATAAATACACAATCCTACACCGTGCCCAGGATTTCCTAAGTGCTATACTGCTTCCCTGAGAGACTCCCACAGCAGGGACAGAACAATGCCCTGCACTCCAGGGGTCCCATTCCCACAGCTGGGAACACCTGCAGCAAGACACTGGGGTGAGCCTTCAGGCTGCATCCAGATCTCCCCATTGTTATGTGATCTTTACATCAAAAGCTGTGCCACCTAGAGCCCAGCCAAAGTAAGAATGATCCTGGCACCTTCCTGCCTTCTAAAAAAGGTGGCTGGATTCCTGCCCAGCCCATGGACAGTGATCCCCAGAACTTTTGTTAAACTGAAAAGGGGAAATTTGGCAGCAAGAACTCACAAAGCCAAGGTTTCCTCAATGCCCGCCTGCAGGAGGTCTGCCCCTCTTTGAAGCTGGTAACCAACTCTTCTCTTTTTCTTTCGAGTAAATGAAACCCCGCAGGGTTTTCAAGGTCAGAGTCACATTGGCAGGAAGGGTACTCTTTGTTCTCCTGCCTCTGACTTACCCTAGACACAGACAATTGTCCCCAACAACCAGGTCCTTGGTAGTGGCAAAGAAGGCCCCTGCTCCTGCTGGGTGGAGCCCTGAGGATAAGCCAGGTACCTACTGCAGCCCCCAGGAGCCCTGCTTCTTGGGATATGGATTCTCTGTTGGCCTGGCTTCCCTGCCAGCCAGAGAGCTCTATCTCTCACTCACAGGGGTTGGAAAGAAACAGCTGTCAGCCCCCAGAGTGTGCTCACTGCCCATGGAGCAGGGAGTGGGCTGTGGCTGGGCCTGGTTCTGCCCCTCACTGGCTGACAGATGTAACCTCAGGCTACAGCCCTCCTCTCCCTGAGCTTCAGTTTCCTCCTTTGGAAAACGGGAAAATAAATACCTGATCTGAGACAATCAGCCTCCTAAAGGCACTGGGAGGAGCTCTGTGAATCATAAAGTGCCATGCCAAAGTTAATTATTCCAGGGCCTGGCACAGTACCTGGCACGCAGTAGGTGCTCAATGTATCATTCACGGTACAAACATTTACTGGGCACCTGTGCTGGGCCAGGCTGCGTGCTAGGTGCCAGAGGCCCAGAGAGGAGACCTGGGCCCTGTCCACAGGAGATCTACCATTCACCGAGGCACACAGAAAACTATCACAACCTGAGAACTGCAAGGAAGTAAGGAGCCAGATGCTATGGGACCCAGACATGGGGGTGAGGGGCTCAGGTCTTACAAAAGCCTCAACTTTTTGGCTGCTGGGCAACAGAGGCCAGAGTTGGGTCTGCCCAGCTGCAGGCTGCCTTGCATTCTACCCATTTTTCAACAGACCTAGTTGAAGAGAGTTGCCAGGCTTGGTGAACAATCCAGTTCACTGAAGGGGTCCATGTGCACCTGGACATGTGCCCAGGACTTAACAATGCACCTGCATGGGCCATACACTCTCTTAGTGGCCCCCACACCTGTTTGGGGAGTAGACTACAGGGCCCCTGCCCTGAGAGGAGCTGCCACCCCATCCCAAACAGGTGATGGCCACCAGAGGACTTGAGAGTCATTTTGCTGGTGGTTTACATTCTGGCTCTGCCCCTTACTAGCCCATAAGACCTCGGTCAAGCCACCAAACCTCTCTGCATCTGGTTTTCCCATCTCTAAAACAAGCACACCTCTCAGGTCATTGTTAAGACTAAGAGACGAAGCACCTGGCACAGAGGGATGCTTATCCTTGGGCCCTCCCTCCCCTAGTCCAATCTGGCACACACACGTGTCTAAGCCAAGCCTCTAACCAGCTCACCTTCTCTGTCTCTGCCTCTCCTTAATGCTGCTCCTGCTATTCCCGACTTCTGACTCTCCCAATGCTCCAGGCCCTTTCCCACCTCTCACTGCAGTCTCAATGACTGTCCCAGGAAGACAGGAAGGTTTTCATCCTCTGAGCACTAGGACCATGGGGTTCCCTCTGCCTAAATGCCCTTCCCTGCCTTGGTCATGTGATGAACCCACCCTCTTTCAAGCCTCAACTCCTGTCACTTCTTCTATGAAGTCCTCCTGGATTCCTTGAGAGATGGCCCAACTCCTCCCCCAACCGCCAGCAGAGAGGCACAGAAGCAGCAGGCCGGGGTCTCTAACTCCTTTTGTGTCCTTGGGTATGTCCCCTCCTCATTCCTGGTCTCAGCTGCCTATCTGTAAAGGGATCTCTATGACTTCTCATCCTAAGGCCCTAGGAATGGGCTTGGTCATGTGCTCTACTTTGGGGGGAATAAGGGGACCATAGTTAGGTTCACCCCGAGGTTCTGTGGGGCTAGGAAGGAGCTAGATTCTTGCTTTGTTCTACCAGGGAGGGCAGGACATGTATATATCAAGAGATCCCAACCAGTGCCCTCATGAAGCACCCCCCTCAACCACCACTTGCTACCAGATGGAGCAGACCCAAAAGTGAAGCACAGAAATCAGGCAACAAAAAAAAAAAAATTGGGGCACAAAGTGAAGACCTTGAAGTCTGCCCACGACTGGGGGAGGGGGGTCAGAACCAGCTTTAAGCAGAAGGAGCTAGGACCTGAAACATAGGTATGATCAAAGTAGGAATCGCAGGAGAAAGAGAAGGCGGCATTCCAGAGAGAGGACACAACACGAGTCAGGGAACTCCAGGACACAATCCCGGCTAACTCATCTCCAGCACTTGCTCTTCGCCAGGTGCTGCTAAGCATTTAGCTGCAAATCCCATTTATTCCTCTCGACAATGCTATAAACTGATACTATCCCGTTTCGCAGAGTTAGCTAAGTTCTCTAAAGACACAGCTGACAAGTGGCAGAGCTGGAATTTCAACCCAGCATTTGCCTGCA
This sequence comes from Cacajao melanocephalus, assembly GCA_963573385.1. Taxonomy (NCBI): domain Eukaryota; kingdom Metazoa; phylum Chordata; class Mammalia; order Primates; family Pitheciidae; genus Cacajao; species Cacajao melanocephalus. The sequence goes on along the minus strand of CAUYLG010021527.1, from coordinate 72,315 downwards.
GTGTCCTGTGAGTCAATAGAGGAGACCGGGGCCTGGTGGCTCAGGGGAGTGGGTGACGCAGTGTAAGGACTGGAGCCCGAGAGACTTGTTAGACCTTGAAGTCGCGTTTTGTTGTACCTGCAGATAGATCTTGAATGGTACCCAGCCCATCCCAGCGTATGCTGATGACATCCCTCGGGGGTGACCTCATCCACCCATGGGGGTGTGCAAGCAGAGTCCGAGGACCCCCGCCCGTGCCTCCTTTGCACCATCTGCCTGAATGCAGCCTGAGCTGCTGCGAGCAGCCAGCGAGTGAGTGAGTGAGTGAGTGAGTGCCTTGGAGGGCGTGAGGGAGCTGGGAGAAGGCAGCCAGTCAGGAGCCGCGGCTGCCGGCAGCCACACAGACAGGCTGGCACAGAGCTGTTGCCAGGGCAGGCCGGAGAGTCTGCCTTCACATGCAGAGGGACTGAAGATGGGTTGCTCTCTCCTGGGTCACCAGCACATTCATCCAGAGCCTCCCCACCAAGAGCCTGGTCCTACAGAAACCTCAACACAGAAGGCCAGAGGCCCAGCAGGGAGGCCACCAGCAAGAAAGGCCATCAAGACAGAAGGCACGGTCACACCTGACATGCCAGAAACAAGTCTCTGTCACAACACAGCCCAAACGAGGACCCTGGCTGGGGGCTAGAGGCTTCTGGGCCAGGAGTTTCAACCACCCAGCCTCAGCTTGCAAGACACCCATTACTGTGTGGTACCTGCTCTCAGCCTGGACCAGGAACAGTAGGAAGTCCAGGACTGGAGGGGGAGGGGAAGACAGAAAGGGGAGGTGGTTCTCAAAGGAGAATGGTCCCAGGAAGGCAGAACCCTGACCAGACTCTCACTTGGGCCTCCTCTCAGTGTCTGGCATGTGGCTGCCACCCAGCAGGGTCAGGCCCAGCAGCCAGAACTATGGGTAGGGAGGAGCAAACATATAGAGAGGGGCAAGGGAGGGGGCAGGTCAGGATGACCAGGGCACTGCTAAGTGCTGTGCTGACCATATGCACACGTACTAAGGTCAATTACGCACAGTGTGATAAACACATGTGTGTGACTTGAGTGAATCTACCCAGGGGCAGATTCTCAGCATCCACATGCCAGAGATACCTACAGCAAGCCCACTAAATAGTTTTCTGTAAAACTGCACCAAAAAGGATGCAGTGTTTCCTCTCATGTGTAGCAATGTGCTTCTGCTAGCACAATGAGTGGCTTTTAGCTAGCTGGATAAAAAGGCCTTGTGGGCACCGCCATCCTGTCTGTACCTGCCCTAAGATTCGGGTTACGCAGCAGGCCAATTCTTAGGAAGCCGTTCAGACTCCAGAATTCTGCTTGACCCGAAGTCCCACCACTTAGAAGATCCTGGCCCCTGAGCCAATGAGGAAGTTGGTAATTCCTACCATGAGAACTGTATAACATCACCTAGGGGTGAATCTATGGTGCAAGGTGCTTCTCTGAGGAGTCCTCTGAGGGCAAGATGCCCCGGGGGCTGCCCCAGGCTCACAAGAGACCCCGGCCCATCTTCATGAGTGCTTGCTATGATACACGCATGCACAAGGCCCAGCTCCGTATGAGACTTGCCTTTACTCAGTCTTCCTGGTAGTTGCTAGGAGCAAAGGAGACAGAGTTCCCACTCACCACTCATCATTAGAGGCTACAGAAATTCACCAAATAACCTGACAACAGCAAAGTGGCCACTCTGACCTGCAGGGGAGAGATTGCAGGGATGACCATGGGAAATGTGTGGCACTGAATCACCATGCCTGCCTTGGCCCAATGGCTCCCACCTTGGTCTTTGGCCAATCTGGGACACTTGTTTCCCCATCACATTCCTGGGCCTCAGGAATGTGGCTCCTGGTCTCCACCTCCAAGGAGTCAGGAGCAAGAGCAGAAAGCGGAGCTCTAGGTACCACTCCCAGGATGCCCACTGGTGTCTCCTGGCAGCACACTGGGGTGCTGGGACTGGGCTGGATCCCTCAGGTCCAGTCCCTCAGGGCACTGCTGTTTATGTGAAGAACTAAGCAGAATTCTTTTGGAAGTGGAATCTGAGCAGGACAAAGAGCTGGGCTCTGCAACCAGCCCACATAAACACAGCCTCTAACCAGGAAGGGCTGCAGTTGATATTTCACAAGGCACAGGGAACAGCCAAGCAGACCTGAGTTTGGGATGACACTCAGCTTCCGGCCACCAGCAATAGCAAAGCATCCCAGGCCAAGTTCCTGCCTCACCTGGGGTTCAGCTGCATGCCAGGTTCTGCCCTACAAGTGGCCTTAGGGGCACAGTGTGGCCTGGCTCCCTGAGCTGGCAGCAGGCAGAGGTACATCCAGCTCAGGAAGATCAAAGTACACCCCACTACTACCATCCCTTAGAGGCCTGGGACCCTCTCAGAGAGGGGAGAATCCAGAGCTGCTAACTGGGGATCTCAATACTTGAGTGGGTCTCAGAATCACCTGGGGCTTATCAGGAATACAGATTCCAGAGCCCCCCTTAGACCTGTGACTCTGACTCTCCCAGGGTGGTCTTTGGAATCTTTTTACCAGGTTCTCATGGCACTATGATGCTCAGCTGCATCCAGGCACCAAGACAAAGTGGGATGCTTCTGGTGCTCCTTTATAATGCCCATAGGAAATGCCTGGACTCTCCCTATCTGCTGCTGCCACTCCTGAAACCTTGGAGAGTTTACAAGGACTTACAAGCACCTTCTGGTGACCATGCCTCCACCCACCTCTGCAGACAACTGATAGGCCCAACCTGATGACAGGCCAGCTGGGATTAGAGGCAGGATAAACTGACCCATTTCGTGGGGAGAGAAGTGTGTTATTTACAGAGCCTTTTCAAAGGGGGGTCATCAGTTGACTTGGCATTTTGATCATCAGAAAATTACCCAAGTCATGTTGTCATTAAAAGGAAGCAAAGACCCAAGAAAGCAAAGAGGGCTGGCTGTGGCTGTTGAAGGCTCCCCCCTTCTAGAGTCCTATAACCCTCTCACTCCGAAGACGCTCAGGCAGCCACCATGCTGCACCCTGCCCTGCAGAAGCAAGGTCCTTGACCCCAGCTAAAGAGGTACCTCAGGGCAGCAAGTGCCAAGGCCAGCTCCCTGAAGCAGGTGGGCACGTCCCTTAGCGTGGGTTACACAGGCCCATGTTCAAATCAGGGCTCTGCCATTTAAGGGCTCTATGACCTCCAGCAAATCTCTTGACCATCTAGAGTCCTGGTTTCTTCACTTGTGAAATAAGAAATATCCATTTCCTAGGATGGCCAGAGGGTTAAGGCCGTACAAGTCCCCTTGCAGCTCCTCCTATAAGATCCACGGGGTCTGCACGAGTTCTCGCACTGCCCAGAAGATTCTTCCCTGAGAGCCCAGCTTACTCCTTTTGTCATCAGGGAGGCCATCGCCACCACCCCCACCAGATGAAACCCTCCAGATCTGGGCTCTCACTGCCTTCAGGACACATGCCTTATTGCAATTACACAGTTACCTGTTGGACAACTGCACTCCAGCCTGTGTCCTCCACTGTGGGGAGCTAGGGCTGGTTTTGCTCACCATTGCATCCCCCAGCTTAGCACCACGCTTGGCACGTAATGGGCTCTAACTGAAGAGTTTCCTCTCCCTTGAGACCAGGCTGTCAGAGCGCCTGTCCCATTGTTGGCTCCTGACTTCATCACTCAGCAACTCTCAAGCCCAGCCTCTGTAAGATTCGAATCTGTGCCCTGCCCTAAAAGGGAGGATCATAGCGCCAATAGCTGCCTGCTTGTTTCCCTGCTGCTTGGGACTCGGCCTTGCATGGCTCTCCAGATTTCTCGTAGTAACACCTTCTCAGAGTTTCGGAAGCAAATCAAAGTCATTTGCCAACTATTTTCTCCCATTAATCTCACAATGCATTTGCTATTTTCCCTCCATAATGACTCATTTAGCAGCAACAGAGCAATTAGGCAGACCACAGAATATTGATTTTCTAAGTGGGAGAAATGTCAGCACAAACATCACTTCATGTCTGTCTTGGGCCGTCTCTTGCTATATGATGGGGTGGACCCTGGGAAGGCTGGGTTGGATGTACTGTCAGGTTGTGGGATCTCAAACAGAAAAGCAAAAGCATGGTGTGTGAGAAGGTGAGTAAGTGTGTGTGATGGCAGGATGATACGATCAAATTATCATGTCACATGATCCCATGTAGACCTCAGGACCCTGGGAATCATAGTGCCCATTTAAAAATGTGGAGATAGAGGTTCAGAGATTAGGTGAGTTGTTCCAGGCCATAGAGGAAGTTAGGGCGTTGGGTATGGACCTGGGTCCATGGGTCAGCAGAACAGGATTCTGTTCATCAGACAGCCCCGTGTGGCTTGCTTTGGGACCAGAATGGAAGTGTCAGGTGTGGCAGTGCAGTACCTTTCATGGCGTATGGTATAAACCAAGGAGATTTCTGAGATATAAAACAGTTGGCCCAAGTCCTGAAGTCACATCTCAGCCCCGGTGCAGCCTCTAAGCCCAGCTGCTGTGAACAAGTTCACTCCAGGCTCCCCTGGCCATCCACCAGGCTTGTCCAGTGACTCTCAGAAAGGCCTGGAGAAACACAAGCCAGCTGCAACCCCCTGCCCCACTCCTTCACCCCTGTATCACCACTACTGGCTCAAGATGAGTGCCTACCCAGCTCCTGGAGCACCTCAAACATCCCCACCCTATAACAAGAGGGCAGGAGAAGGAAAAGGGTGAGAGTCGGGAAAGATGTGATAAGCAGGCATCTGGTGGTTTCAGGCCCATATCTATGAATGGCTCCAAAGCCAGGCCCCACAGCTTAGAAACCCTGAAGCAAGGCTTTTGCTCACTCCGACCTCCACCCCCCAGACACTCCAAGCAAACTGGGAAGGGCACTGTCAGAGCAACACGTCATAAGGCCCCACCCCAGCCAACATACTGACATTTATCCAGGGAGCAAATGGCTTCTTGGTGGCCAAGAGGAAAGAGCTGAAGGACCAGCTGACAGACATGGGTTTAAATATCAGCTCTATGTGCCCCTGGGCGAGATAATTACCCTCTCTGGGCCTCAGTTACCTTATCTGTAAAATGGAATAATCCCTGCCGTGCCACCTTCCTAGCTGGTGTGAGGGCCCTGTGGGGAATGAAAGGGTGCTACATCAATGCTGGCTGGAGAAGCTCCACAAAGGGGGAAGTTTCCAAGAGTTGGCACTGTCCTCCAAGGGCAGGGGCCACTCCAGGTGGAAAGAGCTCCCCATTGCTGGAGATGTGCCAGCACTCTGGAGTGCCGGTGTGGATGGGAAGCAGAGTATCCTGTACTCCCTCCCAGGGGCCCAGACACACACTCACACAGTAAACCCTCTAAGGAGCCATGCATTGAAGGAACTGACTGACTTGGTTCACTGGATGCTGCCCTGACCTGTTTGGACTGTGAAATTCCCTCATCCCAAGCACCCATTAACATCGTAAGCATGTGTTCCGCAGAACCCCTTTGAGAAATACTCAGAAGTTTTGGAGGAAGGCCTTTTAAGAGTACTCGTGGCTTGGAGAGACTCTAGGACTTTCCCCAATGTCAACTACATGTTGGGGGCAGGCCCACCCCTTACTCTCCTTTCTAGTGTGACAGGGAGACAAGGCCATGTGTCAGAGGGAAAATTCACTTCAATGAAACACCATAAAAAGGGACTTAGAAATCCCAAATAGGAATCACTCCCAGGCTACCTCTGACTTTAACAAGCCCGGAAACTGGGAGGGATTGAAGAAGGGCCCAAGCAGAAATACCTCCCCCTCCCCCATTCATCTGAAAACTCGCCCTCACTGCTCTTACTCTACATAAGCACTGCTCCCTTCGGGCTGCCAGAAAAGAGGGCCAAGACCCCACAACAGCTGATCACACTTCAGAGAAAAAGGGTTAGTGGGACCACAGAAAGCAGGAAGAATAAGAATCCTAAACCATCTGTGTGCTAGAAAACCCATGTGTGGATCCTGGAAGAAAGCATATTGCCCCCCAACCACCCTTTATCACGCAACGGGAGCCATGTGGACACACCAGAGCCGGCCCCCAACCCAGTGCCCTCTCCTCTCTCTGGGGGCTACATGCCAGGAAAGGCAGAGAAGTCCGGGAACCTTCGGCTCCCCTGGAAGTGCTCCAGCAAACCCATCCATGGCAAACCCATCCATAATGGTACAAGACTTTGCTCCCAGCAAGGACAGAGCTTTATTAATTATTCAGGGGACGGTACAATTATGCAAATCTGTGGGCAGCCTCTGCCCTACCACTGCTTTCTGCAGAGAGAGTCTAGAGGGGGGATGGGGAGGCCCAGAACCCAAGCTGCCAGGTACATGGGAGCCACCCAACCTGCAAAAAGGGGAATAAACCCCCATACCCTAGGCCTAGGCTGGTCCCAGACAGACCACTCCCCACAGAGGGCTCTCTGACCAGAGCCAGGGCCCATCCCCCACACAGGAGAGCTGGTAGCTGCTTTGAAGAATTATGTTGAGGACCTGGGATGCCTTTTTCCAAATACATGTGCCCCACTACCTGTTGCTGAGCCAGCAATGCCATCATTCAAGGCTTATTCCTGCAGGTCCTAATGGCAGGGAACACTTCCAGAGCTTCTTCCGAAACATGCTTCTGAGGAGACATAACATCTCAAATGAATGTTTACCAACTAATGTTCTGCAAAATACGACTGCTCCACAGATGTTAACAGCTGCTCCTGGGGTGGGGCAGGGGACAGGAAACCCTGGATTAAACAAAGCGAAACTGACTTCTTTATTGCAGGACTTCTCAGGGCCTTTCATCTCCTGGGTCACAAATGATTTCCCAAGAATGAGGAAGCATAATTTGAGGAAGCAAAATTTGAGGATGCAAAATGTATTTGAGCACACAATCACGCCACTGGAGTAAAACATCAAGTCTCACCTCCAAGAACCTCTGGAACTGAGTTTGAGAAACTCTGGACAGACTGCTTCCCGGTCCTTTTTGGACTACGGAATTCTCTCATCCCAAACACCCATTAACATCTCTAAGAATGTGGTGTTCCATGGAACCCAGTTTGGGAAAACACTCCTATGGGTGCTCTGAACAATAAGCAGCAGAGGTACAGAAGACGGCACGGCCTTTCAGGTGCACTCCTGGCTTGCACAGACTCTAAGACTTGCTAAGTTCTCTGCCAGCTCCATTATTCCTCAACTCAGAAATTCTCTGGAGTGGGTTTTCACTATCCTCATAAACAACCAACACATTTGTGGACTTTATGGTCCTATGGCAACTGAACAAGACTGCCTCAGACAGGCTGGATGGGCTCCTGAAAACATCTGGCCCTAGCACTACCACTTCCCTACGTCACATCCAGTCCACAGAAGGCGGTGGCACCACGGAGCATGGCCTGCAGCACAACAGGCGACCCCCTTGGTGAGTCTGCTTTGGTACTGCCCAGGGTGGCTGGAGGCTTCAGCACCAACTTTACCTATCTTCCCACAGACCCTGAGCAGAGGCTGGTGGGGTAGTCCCTGCCCACCATCATCATCACCCTGCTTGCCTTCACCCTCCTAGGTAGGGACTGAAGTCGCCTCTATGTTCTGACCTTGGAGGAAGGGAAGTGCTATGGAAGGCCACTTAGCCTAGCCACGACCCCTTCTTCCACCTGCCCCACCTCACCCAGCATTGTAAGTCAACAGATCCAAATGCAGCCACAGCTCATCACCTCTGCCCAGATGAAAAGAGGTGTGGGAGCCCAGAACCCTAGTGAAGCCACAGAAAAAGACACTTGAATAAGTGATAAGCTGCAAACAGGAGGGACCATCACTGAGCGGGGCCTGCCCTCGCACCCTGATGACCCCATCTTAAGGCCTGCCTCCACTGCCACCCCTACTGCCTCATGACTTGGGCACCCACAGCAGCCCCCTGCAGAGCCCCTGGTGCCCTTGGGACATAATTCCAAACCTCCTAGCAGCTGCCACATCTCAGACCTGGAAGACAGAAAAACATTCTACAAAGAGCTGGATGCAAATCCTGTCTATGCCATTCACCTGCTGTCCAACTCAGGGCAAGTGACTTTTACCTCTCAGAACCTCAATTTCCTCACCTGTAAGATGGGAGAGGGCAGTACTGTGCAGCGCTTAAAAACACTGACGTGGGAGCCAGACTGCTTGGGTTTAATCCTAGCTCTGCCATTTCCAGCCATGCAATTCATGCTTCCTCAGCTGTGCACCAGGGACAGCGACCATATATGTCTCACAGGCTGCTGTGAGAGTGAAGTGAGTTCAACTCTGTGAAGTGCAGAGAGCAGGGCCTGGCACACAGGATGTGCTCAGCCACGTCAGCTAATATACCAGAGAGGGCCCTGGCTGTGGATCCAAAGAGATCTAGATTCTAAATCCACCCCGAGGCTCTTCCTGGCTATGTGATTTTACACTCTGAGGCCAGTTTCCTCACCTGTAAAATGGGGGTAGTGCATAAAATGAGGGTAGTCAAAAGAATCAGAGATAGTGCATATACAATGCATAATGCCTGGCACACAGATGCTTGGTAAGTGACCAGGTGGTTTATCAATGTGATCATTGACAGAACATGTAATGTGAAACAGGGCACATGAGCACAGGCTGTGTAGAACGGCACTTGATGGGGGCCTTATATAATAAAGCCAACTGCCTGGGTTTGAAACCCAACTCTGCCACTTATGAGCTATAGGACTTGAACAAGCGGCTCCATCTCTCTGTGGCTCAATTTTCTTCTCTGTAAAATGGGGAGAGTAATAGCACCTATCCTTCAAAGCGCTGTAGCAAGAATGAACTGAGCAAATGCACAAGAAAGCACCAGGCGCAGAGCCTGGCCCATCCTGAGTGGCCACTCAAGGGCAGTGGGTGGGGCCATCACAGCATCAGAAGCAGCTTGTCATGAAGAGAGCAGGATAAAAGGCATCTCCGTCCCACCCTGCTACGATGGCTCCATTCTCCAGCAGCTGCAGGGGCTCTGTGACCTGAATGCAGTAAACCAAAGCCCAGGAAAGACTGGGCCTGCCCTGTGCCAGGAATCCTGGGCCCTGAGACATGAGTTTCTGTTTTTGTTTTTGCTTTACTAAAATAGAGAATCTGAGGCTCAGAGGGAAAGCAGTTGGTGGGAGCCGAGCCTTGGACCAGCGCTGGGAGGCTGACTCAGGCACACCTGCCATTAACCTCCACAGCAACTGGCAGTACGGAGGACAGAGTTTTGGAGTGAGACAGCCCCAGGTTCAGAGTCCAGCTGCCTGCCCCACAGGCCCAGATCCCCCATCACACCCCACAACCCCAGCGGTGCCCAGCCTCCTGAGTTGGGAGTGCAGCCCACCCCACCTGGCCTAGTCTCTCCAAAGACAGTCACTCTCTTCCCTAAGCCAAGACCTGCCAAAGAGTCTGGAAGACTCCACTCCCAGGTGGGAGCCAAGGGTACGTGGTCCAGCCCTAAAATGCCGACGAGTTCTCTCCTGTGGCATTTGACTTGGCAAACCTTGAATTGCATTACTGCCACTTGCTCCATCCTAAGTAAATGAATATACTTCCCTGAACCTCAGTTTCCCCACCTGCAACCTGGGAGTCAGCAAGAAGAGCAGGCCTTGGTGGCGCAGGTGGGCTGAGCACTGGACCTGGAGTTAGGAGAGAGTTCCAGCTCCCCTTGCCTCTGCCCCTTCACCTCTCTGAGCCTCACCCACCTCAGCTGCAAAATGTAGATAAGTCATAGATGCCCAGACTGTTCCAAGCACCGTCACTGGTGCGGAGGAGCTTTTCACAGTGGGAGCCCAGTGCAGACACAGAAAGGGGGCTACTGATACTCCTCGGAGGAGGGTTTATTCCAAAAGGCATCACAGCCTTACAGAAAAAAGGCATGACATGCTACTGGTGGGATCTTGACATCAACCAGGGAACGGACTTGCCTGGTTACTGGGTTTCCTCCAATGTGTGATTCTGCGACACTCACACATTGGGTTTCAGTTTCTTCATCTGTGAAATGGGAAACAAGCCCCCTTGCTATGAGGAATCAGTAAGAGTACAGCACAGGAAGTGCTTAGGCAAGTCACAGCACACAGCTGGGGCACAATTCCTGTGCCTCTGCAAAAGGAGCAAACTTTGGGGAAGCAAGACTACCTCACCCAGAGAGTCTAATTCAGAAGGTCTGGGATGGAGTCCAAGAATCTGCATTTTATCAGATGTCCTGGGCTATTCCTCCTCAGACAGGTCCTCCTCTGCCCTTGGTTTCTAGTACAAGAGTAGGGATTTGGTCATAGCCACTTAGTTTCCTGATGAAATGCGGGGAAGTTGGAAAGACGGAAAGCACAAAGGGGAGTAAGGAGCAGAGGGGGTGGGGCTGGGAACAATCTATTAATCAATCTCCTCCCCAGCCAGAAACAGTAATTGTTGAGGCTCACACATCCTTCACCTGCTAACAATCTGCAGCTGCAATACAACGCTCTGATTATGAATGTCAAAAAGGCAGAGCATGAAATTAACTTCCCCTTAGTCAGTGGGCACAGGGAGACACTACACTAATTCACTGTCCTCGGTATGAAAACTCCCCATGACAACGTCGCATCAAATTAGGGCCCATGCTACCCTCGTGCCATCTCTATCTCTCCCCAGTGCACTCTTACAACCAGGCCCAGCCTGAAAACAAGGGCCCTGCTTGTTCCAGAAAGCTCAGGGCAACAGGCTGGGGGTGATGTGTTACCTGGGACAGGAGGAAGAAGGGCTCCTCTGCTCCGCCGTGGGGGCTGCCCACCAAAAAGGGGAGGTGGGAGATCACTGTGCCAAAGAGTAACTCACTCGGCAGAGCATCTGATGCAGGCATGTACCGCTAGCCTCACCTGAGAGATGAGAAAACTGAGGGAGGCAGCAGAAGGGTGGAGGTGGCAAAAACCTACTCAGGCCGCCTTTAGGGGAACCTCTAAAAAGTACAGCCTGAGGCTGCCCACTGGTCCATTCCTCTTAAAAAATTTAAGCATATTCAGTTATTCACTGGCTAACTCTAAATGTCTCTGCACAGGGCACAAAGTGCTCTGCTGGTGCCTCCAACCAGCCCACTGCCAAGGCACTGTCATCATCTGAGGTCTATGAGGGGATGACCCTGAGGGTCTGCAGAACGCAGGCCTCCTAAGCCGGCACAGGGAGGGGCAGGAAGGGAGGTCTTATTCCTGGCCTGCCCTCAAGATTGGGCCTGACCTCCAGCCGTGGGGTCACTTCTTACCCCTTCCCCAGGGAATTCTCAGGTAGGGTGCCAGGAACCTTTGTGGGTGGCAATGGTTTCACCCCATAGCCCATGTGGCCCGCTATCTGGTGCACGCTGGTGGCTTCCACAAGGACGTGCACATGTGCATGCTCAGGTGGCAGGTGGCATGGCCTGCATACACAAGGGAGGACAGCCACATGCCCATGGAGCAGAGAGATGCCCTCTATCTTAGGAGGGGATGGTAACACAAGCACACCCTAGCTGGGAGGGAAAACTTCCCTATCATTTCTATCACTATGATCTCCTGAGAGTTTCCAGCCAGTCCTTTGAGGTAGGTGGGCGGGCACAATCACTCATCTTGATGGATGAGTGGAAGGAAGGGCAGAGAAGAACTGTGGCTTACCCACAGTCACAGAGGCAGGGCCTGAGCAAGAGCCCAAGGAAGGGGTGTGCAAGCAAGCTCTCACGTCACACATGGGCCACAGGTGACCCCACCATGAGCTCAGAGGGAAGCAGAGAGGAGGGAGTTGGGCCCTTGGTGGAGATTTGGCTGTGGGAAGCTGCCTCAGGCTCCTGGGCTCTGACTGGGGGGTGGCTTGCCTGCAGGTGGTAGCCTAGAGGCCTCTGGAGGGGTGGGAAAGCAGAGTGGCCAGTGACTGTCCCTCCCATAGCCCAGGCCTTGGGCATGTCACCTGGCTGCTGTGAGGTTGGTGCAGCCCCACCCCAGCCCAGGTTTGCTATCCATACCTCCTCACCCCATCACTAGGCAGATGCTGCCCAGAACACCTCAAAGATGGATGCACTGATGGCCAAGAGACTAGAACCACCAGATGTTCTTCATGCAAGGGGCGCATTCACTTACCCACAGCCAATCACCACAAGGGAATGGGCTGGCATCTCAGAGCCGGAGAGAAGCTAAGCACACCCTGCCACCCTGGAAGGAGTCACCAAGCCGGCCGGGGAGCTGGATGCTTTTCCTTCTTGCCTTTTTGGTCTCTTATGATCTCCTCCAGTTCTGTTCTGTGGCCTTCTAAAATAGCCATTAATTAGAGCCTGGTAATTAACTTTCTGGTTCAAGTAATATTTTGCAAAGGAATTCCATTAAAGAGTCGATTTGCATATTCTAATATGGGGCCTGGAAACAGGCAGGGCTACTTGGAGGAGAATGGAAGCGGTCCTATGGCACCCCTCAGGCCTGGCACCTGGGCCTGGGCTCTGCCTAGTACCCAAAGGTGAGACGGGAAACAAAGAGTTGCTGTCCGAGAAGTTCTCCCCAAGAAGGTGAGGAGCTTATTCACACACCGGCCAGCTCAGTGTCCATACACCCAGACAGAAAGTGCACACATGGGGCCGGGTGCAGTGGCTCACACCTATAATCCCAGCACTTTGGGAGGCCAAGGTGGGTGGATCATGAGCTCAAGAGATAGAGACCATCCTGGCCAACATGGTAAAACCCCATCTCTGCTAAAATACAAAAATTAGCTGGGTGTGGCGGCATGAGCCTGTAGTCCGAGCTACTTGGGAGGCTGAGGCAGGAGAAGTGCTTGAACCCGGGAGGCAGAGGTTGCAGTGAGCTGAGATCATGCAACAGAGCAAAAGTTCGTCTCACAAAAAAATAAATAAACAAATACATGCACACTGGTATGCACATGAGTGCTCAAAGCTCAAATAGAGAACACACTACACACATGGGTACAATGGAGTATCCATACAAAGACATGCACAAACAACCGGTAGATGTATACCTAAGAAGAAAACACATGATAATAACAATGGTAGCCAACATTTACACTGAACACATAGATTGGATCATATGCAATTGCCTATTTTTGGCCTCCAAAAACAGCTGCTTTATTAAAAGTCTCACCTCATATGATGTGCCAGACGTTGTTCCAAATACTTCACCTGTATTAACTCAATTAAACACATAGACATGTACAAGGACATTAACATATACACAGACCTTCATGAGGACAAGCGCACACTTGCAAGACACACAAAAAATGTACACAGACATACAGATACTTGTACAAAGAAAGGCTTCTCCAGCCTTTGAAACCCCAGCCTGGCTTTCTCACTAGCTAATTTCCACCGTTCCTAAAAATATTGCCCAGCTCGGATCTTGGGAAGGTACACGAGGGAGCTGCAGAACTAAAAGGAGGGCAATAAAAATGAGAAAGCAAGAAATAAATTGATTCTTCTATACGTCCACATCGTATTCTGTGGCTTTCCCCTTCCTCTCTGGAGATGAGACTCAGAATCATGTGCTCCTGTGCTGGTCAGCCCTGCCCCCACGGGTGCCCATGGGGCTCGAGTATAATGCTGCAGTCGCCGGCTGGGGGGATCTGGTTCCAATGCCTGGCTTCTGCATAGGGCCCACCTCCGTGCCTTGGACTGTGTGTCTCAGTTTTCCTGGCCATAGAACAGCCCTTTCGCTGCCTACCTACCCTGTAGGCCAGAAGACCTCTCAAAGTGCTGTGTAAATACAGGGCCTTTTTATGATACAGGGATTAGGAATTAAACCTGATTTCCTTATGGAGCAGAGAGGAGGCTGGAAGAAGGGAGGCGGAGGAGGAAGGGAGAGCCAGGTGAACCTTCCTTGCAGGTAGTGAATTCCCTGTCATACCTCTTGGAAGGCAGAGGCTCATTTCACATGTAGGATCCACCTACAATGGGACCTCTCAGAGCTGGGGAAGACCAAACAGAGCAACCAAGAATCCTGTAAGAGGCTTGTCAGAACACTCAGGCAAAGGACAGGAATAGACAAGTCTCAAAAGAAGCACCACCACTGGCCATGAAACTCAGGAGAGCAGTTTTCAATCACCAACAAGCAAATGAATGCAAATGACAACAACAAAATGCCCTTTTCCTGCCTATCCAAATGACAAAGACTGTTCTAACGATGACATCCAATGTTTTGAAGGGTGTGAGGAAACAGGTGAGCACTCTCAAAAATCACTGGGGGTGTGTGAATTATTACAGGTTTTCGGTGGGTGACATTTTTCTTAAAAAAAAAAAAACCCTCAAACTATTCATATTTTTTGACCCCCTAGTAATTCTAAGACTTTATGCTTTGGGAAAAATCAGAAACATAAAGATAAATATTCAAGGATTTAAATCCTAGTATCATTTTTAATAAAAAACAAACTAGACATAACCTAAATGCCTAAATGATTAAAAACACGGATGACCCAAACAGAAGATGGAACAATGAACTTTTAAAATTGATTCTTAAAACACATATGAGAACTTTGCTTTCCCAGGTGTAGGCAGGAATCCCCAGGAAAATGTCTTTTGCTTTAAGTAATAACGGCTGTTACTTACGTTTAAGACAATAATGATCCTTCTTATAGCTCGATTCACCTTACCAGGCACAGCAACATCTATTATCTCTTGAACCTCAGGATGAGGCCACATGATTGCTTATTATTCCCACACTGTAGATGAGAAAACTGAGGCTTACCAAGATGCGGTGACTTAACCTTACCACTATTAACTGAAAATCTATGACATTATTAACCCAACCTCTTTCACACATTATTACTCGATTGAATTTTAGAAACATTTAAGAAATGTACAAGACCCAGTATTAAATGCCAAGGAAACAGCATTGAACTGGACAATTTCTATGAAATGTGTGCTGAAAGCATTAATGTTAACGTCTTCAGCAACATTATTATCATCATCCCCATTCTGAAGATGAGCAAACTGAGGCTCCAAAAGGTTAAGTGACTTGAAGCTCCAGGAAAGCCTGGCTTCAAATCCAAAGATCACATACATCCCATTACTTCTGGCAATTGTCTAAACTGCACTATCATCTTGACATCACCACGCTTGACAGACTAGTCCCAAAAAAAGGACCAGGCCCTCCCTGTCTATAGTAGGGGAGGGAATAAGGGCAAGAAACACCAGATGTGGGTGCCCAGCCCTGCCTGGTGGAAAGCAGGAAAACAGACCCTAACTTCCATTTCCCTGTTCCTCATCAACCTTTCTCACTCTCCCACCTCCAGGGACTGTCTCACCACAGGGGCAGAATTGATTCCCGCCTACTCAGGGCCAGGTGAGGGTCCCTGGAAGCTGCCATCCCCAACATCCAAGTACTGTATCTCCCTCCCTAGTCCCACATCACTTGAAATTCCACCATTAGTAACTTTCAGGTGTGGCAATACCAGCCAACACACACATACTCTGGAAGGAGGAATCGATCCCTAACTCTACACATAGCGGCCTTGCCTACCTGCACGAGGGCTGCCTGCATTTATGAGTTAAGCTCTGCACCAGGCCGACTGGGAAGAATACGATGTAGTGTACAGACGCTTTAGAGTAACTACTGGGATAAGTTTAGTCAGGTAGCATGCCAAAGGAGGCATATTCCCAGCAGGTGTGGAGGGCTAGAGTCACCCAGAAACAGCATCAGGAGAGACAAGAAATGAGGAAAGCATAATATTGCTAGCTGACCCTCCTAGCTCCCTGGGAACATTAATAAATAAATGAATGACTTGGAAATTATCCTCTGGGCTGGCAGAACCACATCCTCTATCACATTTACCAACATTAAAACAGCCCCGTAAATGAAGCGGCAGCATTTCTAGTCTGCAAAATGAAAATGCTTTTACCAGCACACCTTTCACCTGGAAAGCGCTCCAAGCAGCATATATTTCTGTTATCCAGGAGAAATGATCACCTGTCCTTGGTGCTTACTGCCAAAGCCTCTGAAGAAGAAATGAGTGTCTGAGGGACCCAGGGACTGCGTAGACCAGCTGGCAACCTCCCCTGAGGCCGTTTCAGAAGAGTAAGTCCAAAGGCTCAAGCCTATCTTACAGCCCCCAGCCCCCAGAGCCCAGCTGTGCCCACCAAGCCCTGTCTGGCTTGACCCCAGCCTCACAACCAGACAGCAACCCTCACTCCCAACCAGCCAGCTTCGGCATTCCCACACCTGAAACCGACTCCTTTTCCAGGGAGCCAAAAAATCCCAGCACAGAACCAACTGGTTTCCAACCTCCAGATGAGAGAATTCCAGCACAAAAAAACCACCTCCCCAACATAGCAGCTTGCAGAGCATGCAGACAGCATTCAACAAAGCCTCTTCAGCAGCCATATAAACCAGACAGATTCACGTAAAGTCAGAACTCAAGTGGCCGCCTCAGAGTGCCTGTGCTGCTCATCTACACGGGAAGACCATGGGGACCACGGCTCCCACTCAACACCCTAGAAGCCCCTACCCTCCTTCCCGCTCCTGTCCCCACCTACTCACTAAGGCTAGCGTCTTGGCACTTACCCCCTCCATAGCCAGAGGCATCGCAGCCAGCGGAGGTTCCATGGAGCCAGGACACAACCCTTCCTTGCTACTAAGCCAAGCCAAAGGCAGCCCGTCCTGCCCTCCCAGCCTTCAACAGCACAACCACACCACATCAGAGTAGGGAGAGTTTGGCCATGAGCTGGGGCGGGGGTGGGGTCACCACAGTTGTTTTTACTCACTGAACTCCAAACAGGATGACTCCAGGGACAGCCCTGGAGAAATTTCTGCCCATCCATCCCAGTAGCAGCCGACGAATCTATTCCTAAGCAAAGCAGCAAATCCGGAGACCCCAGTCCTGGGAAAGCCTATTTCAGCTCCAAGGCTGGGTAGAGGGATTTCAAACCCACTCTTTCTGCTTGTCCATGGGAAATCTAGGCTCCCTTCCT
This sequence comes from Cacajao melanocephalus, assembly GCA_963573385.1. Taxonomy (NCBI): domain Eukaryota; kingdom Metazoa; phylum Chordata; class Mammalia; order Primates; family Pitheciidae; genus Cacajao; species Cacajao melanocephalus. The sequence goes on along the minus strand of CAUYLG010021527.1, from coordinate 55,441 downwards.
TTGCCAGCAAACCCACCAAGCCAGATTTTGTTTATAGAAAATTAATAAGACAATTCCACACCGCTGCCAGTGACATTCTGCTCCAGCCGCTACCGTTTCCAGAAACAGGCTTGTAGTTTTACTCCCAACCCCCACTCTGCGCCCCTTCAGCATGAGGCAAGGCTGACCTGAGGCCAAGTGGGGAAGGACCAGCACAAGGTGGTCCTGGCCATGCCCCGACCTCTGGCTAGGGTGGCCAGCCAGCAGTTGCCGGCTTCTAGATATAGGCTTCCCGCTGTAAGGAGGTAAACATGACATGCATGCCGCCTGCTCCCAGGAGGGCAGACACACTCAGTGGCCAGACTGCCTGCTGTCTCTCCTGCTCCCCGGACAACCACCACATGCACACAAAACGGGGTACGTACACAAGCCCCCGCATGCGGGTGCAGAGGGTCCTGACCCCCGCCAAGGAAAGCGCGGAGAAGGGCATGATCCTGGGGAAGAGAGCCGAAGGCAGGGGCCGGGCGGAGGGAGGAAGGCAGCAAACCGGGTGGCCTGCCGCCCAGACAATAACAAAGATGGGAAGCGAGATTTTCAAAGACGCAGTGGCTGCACCCAGCGCTGAGCTCTGGCCTGGCTGCATCTTCCTGCCAGGGCACGCCTGGTCCCCTGGGGCACCACGGCCATCAGAGAAAGGCAGAGGGTCCCGCCTCAGGCTGGGCTTGGCAGCTGGGGCAGGAAACCAGCTGCAGGCAGTGGTGAGGGTGCACTGAGAGCGCGGCTCTGGGCCGATGGAAATTAAAGGTCTAGCCATTCTACCGGGAGGTGGGAGTGTTCCTCTCCAGGAAGATGCTAGGGGTCAGTTAAACAGCCACTCAACCTTGGGCAGGAGTTGGGCTATAACTTGTACTCCTCTGCCTGCTAGAACCAAGGGGGAGGGGAGAGACATTTTCATGCTACCTATGCCTCCCCTACAGGGAGTGCCAACACAGACACAGCCCTACGAAGGCAGATGCCAGTGGTCTGAGATGTTCGGGCTGAATGCTGAAAAGGCTCCTCGGTGCCTGCCGGTGCTTTCACCTCCACAGGCTGGGCAGGGACATGTTCTAACTGGCACTGGAATCCATCACCATGCCTGTGCCTAAGTGGAAAGGTGCCTGTGGCTGGCACCACTCGGGGAGAACCTGGGCCCTGAGAGGCTGTGTCCGCTCAGTGCCCCCTGGAGGACAGGATGGCTTGCCCTTGCGAGCTGAAGTCTGCTCCTTTGCCAGCGTTTCCCGGCAGGTTGAACCACCTCCCCACGGAATTTCCACACCTGCTCCCGGCTGGCCCAGGAGAAGGAAACAGGGAGCAGGAGACACCCCTGAGAGTGGAGAGGGGAGGGAGGGAGGGAGGTAAGCAGCTGCCCACACTGGAGAGGAGGTGGCCCTGGCTCCCCAGCCTCAGGCTATGCCCCCAGCTCAGGGCCTGGGCACTGCCCGCTCTGCTCGCCCCAGCCCCCAGCAGAGCACGCGCCCTACTTAGAGCAGATGTGCCCCCTAAATGGCCCAGCCCCCTGCTCCTCCCCTCCAGATGTTCACCCTTCCCCTCACCACGGGCAGCGCCCGGTCTCGGCCAAACCCGGCCGAAAATGCCTTTTGTATCTGACATCCAGGGGCTCCGGAGGCAGGGGGATGGGTCCTGGGGGCGGAGGCGCCACTTCCGTCCCCGGCTCGGGCACTGCACAGCCCGGGAAACAATGCCCACTCACCTCGGACAGGCGAGGCAGGACTTCCCTGAGAGGGCACTTCGCGCCCGGCCTCGCCCGGGGCCGCCGGGGGCACCCTCGGCTCGGCTCTCCTCTCCTCACCTCACCCCGGAGAGAGGCGCAGGATCCTCCCCTCGGGCCCCCCGGTCCGGCTGAGGTGGCCCCACAAGTTCCCGGCCGGCAGCGTGGGGTTCCCTCCCCCGTGTGGCGCGCCCCGGGCCGGGCTCGTGCTTTGTCCCCGCGCCCTCGGGGGCGCAGCCCCGGGTGGCGGCGGCGGGCTCACCTCTCATTGTCCGCGGCGGCGGCGGCGGCGGCGGCGGCGCTCCGGAACCCCGGCAGGATGTGGCGGAAGCTGTGGTTGCGGTCCAGCTTGGGCTGGCTCTTGGTGCGCTTGATGGAGCCCTTGAGGCGGCGGCTGAGGAAGCCCTGCGCGCGGGGCGACAAGAGGGGGAAGGGGAGGCGGGGTTAGCGCCGCGGCGGCGGGCCGGGACCCGCGCGGGACCCGCACCCTCGCTGGGCGGCCGCGCGGCCGAGGGCGGGCCGGGCTCGGGCCGGGCTCGGGCTCGGCCCCAGCAGCTCGCGGCCCGCGCCGCCCGCCCGCCGACCGAGCGCCGACGGCCCGGCCCGCGCAGCGCGGCCCAGCCCACCCCACCCGCCACGTCGCCCCCGCCCCCTAAGCCGCTGTTGCCATGGCGACGCCGAGCCGAACCGCGCCGACCGTGGCCGAGGCTGCCCGAGACCCCGGGCACCGGGGAGAGGGGGGAGTACCGGGACGAGGGGGCGGGGCTGCGGAAGGGCGGAGAGCCCCGGGGACCGCGGGGGCCGGCCGCTCCTCTCACCTCCCCGCCGCCTCCAAGCCCGTCCTCCGCGAGCGAGGTCACACACCCCCACCCACCTGGAGGAATCCACGCCCCCCACCCCGTCGAGGATTGACACAGCGCCTTCCTCCGCCGCGAGGTCGCTGCTCCCAGCCTGCGGTGGTATGGATGAGAGCGGGCGCGTGGTCGGCTAAGGCGCCGGCTGGCCTGCGCCTGGCAGTGCCCTGGCCACCTAGCCCCGGATCCCGGACGACTTTCCTTCCCAGAGCGGCAGTCGCTCGATGTCAGGGTGGAGCTCCTGCCCAGAACCGTTGTACATACCCCAAGCAAGGACAACCACCTTGGGGATGGGATTCCTAGCGCCCAGCTCAGGGACGGGCCCGAGGGGCTGAAGGGTTTGCTGAGTATCCCCGTTAAAAGCTTCAAGATTTGGGGAACCTTATTCAGGCCATTTATCCACCTACCAGGTTGCACTGACTGAGAACAGAGCTTAATTCCCCACCTCCCCCATCCCAGGAGCTCCTGGTCTAATGGAAGAGACAGGGGAGACAGGCGTTCAATACGCACAGGTCGAACCAATCTTCCCTGTACAGGTGATGGGATAGATGTGGGGACCCCAGGGGACACAGCCTGGGTCCTGCCGGGCTTGGAACCTATAGGCAGCTTGAGGGAGAGGGAAACTGGAGGAGGGGGAGTCCTCTGAGAGTGGGGGATTCTGGGGGCTCACCCACCCCAGTCTCAATTCCGGGTGGCAAGTGGGATATTAACTTAATTTGAGGTTAATATACATAATCCGAATACCACATTCCATCCATCACAAAATAAAGGGTCAGTTTGGCAGCCCTCTCTGTGTCCAAGAGGAGCAGTGGACGTTTGCCACAGGCGCTGGGCTGCATCTGTCCATCTTCAACATGACAAGGTCAAACATGAGCTGTACAAGTCATCTCATGTCACCCGCACAGACAGAAAATGACAGAAAAACATTCTCTGCAAATGAAGCTTGCTCAGACAGGTACAGTGACTCACTCAAGGACACCCAGCTTCCGGGCCTGGCTGATTTGAGAGCTTTCAAGATTTCTCTTTTCCTGTCTTTCTCCCTCTGCCTTTTCCTCTTTCCTCACCCTTTCATGTCCACAGGAGACCTACCCCTGTGGCCACCTGTTGCAATTCTGTGTGTCCTTCAAGGCCTAGGAGAAATGCTACCTCAACAGAAGGCCATCCCAGGCAGTGGAGGCCAAATGCCTCTCACCTCTGCAGCCTGGAATTATCCATCAGGGTATTCTCATCCACTGCCACGAATATCTCTCAGGTATTAGGGGCTGCAGGAGGGACCCTTCTCCAGAGGTGTGACCCATAGACAAGGCAATGCTTACTGCAGAGGGACTGCAAATGGTGGCAGGCCAGGGGACCACTAGCCTCTCTGGGAGACACAGTGTGGAGGCAGCAGCCTGCAACTCTGCGTGAGCTCTGAGCTCTGAGCTCTCCCAACCTCTGCCTCTTGCCAGGTATAGGGGATGGGGCTGCATCTGGCTGATTTGGATGGGTTCTCCTCTCCCAGAGATTGTTGTCAAGCAAGTTAGCCCATGGGCTTGTACTTTTTCTTGGTTTTTATTTTCTACACTGATGGAAATTTCACAATTTTTGCAATCTTGAGATACAAAGAACAAAGAAGCATGTTTCACAATTTATGTAGCACATTCTGGAGCAATATGGATGGCTTTATCCTATTTCTGAGTTAAAAAAAGTTTTCTCCCCTCTAGGAGGTTTGATGCACATGTGGCACCTCCTCTTCCCCACTCCACCCTCTGTGACTCTACTTAATGCTCCTCTGACAAGCAGCCTCCTCCTTAAAGCCTACTCGGAATGGTACCTCCCCCACCCAAACTGGCAATGACCTTGCGGACTCCTAATACCCCCTGTCACATTCACTCTTCTACCTTATTGAGAGCCATTATATGCTAGACACAGTGGCCAAGATAGCCATGAACATTATGGGGTAAGCAATAGATGGATATTCAAGAGGTCAGGGAGCTCAGATCATGAGAAAAGTGATTCTTTCAGGGAACAGAGAGGGTTCCCATTGACCCACCCACCCATCCTATCACACAGCCACCTAAAGACCTGTGTTCCCCAGACGACTCAGCTCAGGACCTTGCATACGACAGGCTTAACAAATATTCATCAGCTTGGAAAGCCATCACCAAAAGGGGACTCAGATATGAAGGCTGCATTAGAGGGTGACTGGGGACCAGAGTAGGGAAAGGACTTCCTCAAGGTCACAAAGCAAGGTTAATCAAGGACCTCGGCCTCCAGTCCCCTGCTCTGCCCAGCCACACAGCTTGTTGCACTCCTTCATAGGGGTGGAGGGCCAAGGGCGTCCTCTCCCTCATCGCCGGATGAAAGGAGGCAAACCTTTTCTACTGTCCCTTCAGGGGCAGCTCCGGGGACTTGATTTCTTGAAGGAATTACAGCCGGAACTTGGGAAGAGGGGCTGACTGGTCTTCAAGTCAGAAACTCTTATTCTAGACCAAAGACAACCTTTAACTGAGGGGCTGTGGGCAAATCATTCAGTCTAACAGGGTTCCTGATACCCACTTTCCAGGACCCCAGTGGAGACCAATGACAGCTCAGTGGCTAAGAACTGAGTTGGAGGCAGGCACACGGGGCTCAAACCCAGCTCCACAGACCCCTCACTGCAAGAGTTGACAGATAAGGCCCCTCACCTCTCTGTGAACTGGGTCGGGGGCTACAGTGAGGATTAATTTGGCAGATAAAAGCTGATAAAGCTGCCAGGCACGGTGGCTCACGCCTGTAATCCCAGTACTTTGGGAAGCTGAGGCAGGTGGATCACCTGAGGTCAGGAGTTCAAGATCAGTCTGGCCAACATGCCGAAACCCTGTCTCTACTAAAAATACAAAAACAAGCAGGGCATGATGGCACAAGCCTGTAATCTCAGTTACTCGGGAGGCTGAGGCAGGAGAATCACATGAACCCGGGAGGCAGAGGTTGCAGTGAGCCAAGATCGTGCCACTGCACTTTAGCCTGGGTGACAGAATGAGACTCCATCTCAGAAAGCAAACAAACAAACAAAAAACTGATAAAGCTCTAGGCTCAGAGTGGGGCAGACAGTAAGTGCTCAATGAAAGGCACATATCATTCTCAGATGGAATCCCTTATACATGTAGAGGACTGTTAAAAACACTCAGTTTGCAGTAATGTGTTGGGCCTAGCTCATCTGCCAGGATATTATAGGTAGTCTCCATAATCACTGCCTTGCCTACTGACAGACTCTGACCCCCTAGCCACACCCCCTAAGGCCTGGCTGTATCCCACTTCTCCTGCAGATGGCCCTGGACCCCAGGAGTTCCCCCCCCACCCCCCTCATCACCTCCTTGCTGACCATGCCCTCTGGGCAGCTGCAGCCCTCTCACATTGCTTGGCCTCAAATCTTCATTCACACAATCTGTGGGCCAATTACTGGATCTCTCTGAGCCTCAGTGTCCCTATGTGTAAAATGGACTGATGATGATACCTACTTTATGGGACCCTGGGAAGGATGAAATGAGGTACAATGTCGCCAGAAAGACAGTAACTATTAAGCAATTACAGACAGTTGTTGCTAGGTTTATTGTGACCGATACTGATGTTGGCTGAGCACAACCACCTCTTTTTGCCCCAGCAGGTAAATGACCACCAAGGGTGTGAGTCTGTCTGGGCTCTCCCAGGGGCCTGCAGGCCGCCTGGCAGCAGGAGAGGGACATGAATGAACATGCTTGCAAAATGATTCTGGAGCCACAGAGTGTCATCCAGTTTGGTAGTTTTGAACTCTTTTAAACGAGCACTTTTTTTTTTTCCTAAAGCAACCTCACAGAGACTCTCGATGTCCAAAGTGCACGGGGCGGGCAGGGCTGCTCAGGTGGATGCCTCAGCTTTCATTCACTGGAGCAAGGACTGATGTCTAAAGCTCAGCAAGCAGCCTACACAGTCTGCGGGGACCCGTGGCTCCCTCCCCAGATGGGGCTCTGCCTCTGTTAAGGCAGCCATGTCCCTGTCTACTTGTCAGGCAGCTGTGCCACGGCGCTGAGGTCAACCAAGGCCCCAGGGCTTTTGCACAAGGCTACTGCCTGGTGCCACCTCCCCAGCTCATTCCCTGATGGCTGGGCATGGATAGCTGTGTAGCCCCCGCCCCTCTCTGTGGATGGCCCACTGCCCATCTGGACACTCTTCCTACGCCAGCTGATCCCCAGGGCCCCTAGGCTTCCATCGTATCACTGACCAAAGCACACGGCAATTTGAGTAGGAGTGAGAGGCTGGGGGGGTCTCTGGCTGGAAGGACCAGAGTCCTTAAGCAGCTCTCCCACCCCAGTTCCTGCCACTACACCACCATCCTGACGTCTAGCCCCCAACCCGGCTCCTTCTCCAGAAGGTTCTGAATGACTTTCTCAAAGGCCTTTCAGAATTCAAGACACGCGACTTCTTCATTCATTCATTTCAATCAATTCCACGTGATGATGATGACATATTACCACCAATCAAGGTTCCGTTCTGACAAGTCACCCCCCACTCTAGGAGGGGATGCCTAGGAGGGCCCAATGCCTCTTATCAGGAATCCTTGGGAGGATGAGGGCTTCAAAATTCAGGATGTTTTGGGGTTCCTGGTGGGGAAATGGAGACTCAGAGAAGGTAAGCCACCTGCTGAAGGTAGCAGAGCTGGGACTGTAACCAGGAGAGTTCTGGCCCCTGGGGTGAGCAGCGTGGGGACTCCCCCATATAGGGGAACAGAATGGACAGCTGGGATCGTCCTCCCCACACGCAGCCCCAGGCACTGTAATAGGCTTCAGGGACCAAAGCCGAGGCGAGAAGGAAGAAACGGAGGCCCTGAGAGCAGGGCTGCCACAGGGGGCTCCCAGGGAGGACCTGGAGGCTCCCCACCCCCAGGGAGGGGAACCTTGCCCAGTGCTGGCCTTGCCTGTGTCCCTAGGCAGCCCCTAGGGAACCGGGGAGCTGCATTTCAGCACTGCCACCTGGACACCCAGGAACCCCATGTCGCCAATGGCCTCAAAGCCACTGCTTCTCACCTGAATGTGAAGCACTGAGCACCATGCCTTGCACACAGTAGGTGCTCAGTCAAAGGTGGGTTCCTTCCCCCAAGCCCAGCATCTATTTGTCCTTGCATCCTTCCTCCACACCTGTCTTCATCACCCTCTCCCCTTCCACAGACTCACCTGGGCTGCTGCAGATGGGCAGGTGGGCCAGGCAGACGTCTGTCACCCATTGAGCCCTCAGCTGCCCGCTGGGGGACCCCAAAACAATACTCAGGATGGAGACAGAACCCTGCGGGCCCTCCCTCCACCCAGGCCTGGCTCCTCCCATTGCGGTTTCTAAGGCCCATCCCCGAACAGAGAGCCTTGGAGAAGGGAGGCTGTTTTGACAGGCATGTCTCTCAATATCTTTCTGGGGCTTTGCCCGAATGCCAAAAGCACATCTAAATAAACAGGAAAGGGAGGAGAAGATCCCATCCAGATCCTGCCACCTCTCTCAGCTCTAGGAGGGGAGAAATGCTAGCTGCACAGGCTGCCAGGCCAACCCGACGCCTCAGCAGGCTGGTGGCAGCACTGGAAAAGGGTGGAGGTTGTGCTTCCAGAGTCACAGGGTGGGAGCCAGGAGGGCCCACAGAGGGCAGCCAGGCCAGTGCCCACATGATACAGAGGAAGCATCTGAGGCCCAGAGGGCAGTGGGACCTGCCCAGTGTCACCAGGTGGGGCCATTAGAACATGCGTCCCCTGCTCCTTGCCCAGTGCTCTTTGTATCGTCAGCATCCTCACTTCAAGAACCTCCCAGGCTGCCCACACTTCCTGTTTCTGGGCCTCAGTCTTCCCACCTGCAATGCGATGGGCTGGGCTGGGTGATCACCAAGCTTGTTTCCAGGGCTATTTGATGATTCTAAAGGTTAGAGCAGCTGCCAGGGCCAGGCTGCCTGGGCCGCCCCAGGGTTGGCACTAATGGCATCAGGGAATTCTCTGGCTTTGCCCAAATCCGTCAGACACACCATTCCTCCTGCTCCCCCTTTCCCGTTCCTGGGTCTGTACCCTCAGCAGGCTGCCAGGGTCTCTGGCCTCCTCCGCTCAAGGGTACGTGCCATCAAAGAGGGTCCCAGCTGGAGAATGACTCACTAATGGTGGAACGCCAGACACTGTGACAGGCAAAGAGGGGAGGCATGTTAAGCTGGGATTAAGTTGGTGCCTTCCTTGTGGCCACCTACTCACAGGCCACCCTATGCCCATAGAATCCTCCACAATCTTATGCCAGTGAGATCGCCACATACACCACCTAGAGAAAGTAGCCAGACTACTTAAGTCATACGAAGAGAACACATTCACAGGCCCTAAGGGACTTCGGGGAAACCCCAGGAAGAGGCTGGACCCTGACACTCAAGGGTCACTGTTGTGTTAAAATACTGCCTGGAAAAACACACTTAAGCATGTTCACATGGAGAAATATACAAGGCCAGAAACATACACAAGTTCAAGGAAAAGCATGCATACAAATACACACAGGAAAGGCATCCCGCAAAGAAATGCATATGTAAGCATATAAGTCCCCCTAATACCACCACACATACAGACACACACAAACACGTACACACTGATCAGCACACACACGAATACACTCATACACAGTCATGAAACATACAAGCTAACATACAAATACACTGAAACAAGCCTACAAATACCAAAAAAAGTACTCAACTATCATCAGGCACCCACAGAACTGTGCAGACACGCAAGCGAAACACACTGGCCCACATGTGCTCAAATTCACAACCAGGATGGGAAGGGCAAGCGGCCGAGGAAGCTCGAGTTGGGAGCCCAGATCTCAGGACCAAGGCCAGAAAACAGCTCTTAATTGCTTCCAAAATAATCACCCATTTTCTCCCCGCTTTTCTTGCAGGGCTTCACTTTGTGAGGCTTCACTCCTCTTGCGCTCTGAAAGCTTGTCTTTACAGCTCCCTCCCTGAACATGTGACTTTTGTTCCCTGTCAAGAGCTGAAGGTCCCTGCCCTAAACAGTTCTCCTTCTGCCTATCAGCACACCTGAAATTCCACCGTTTGACACACCTCTTTAGGTCCTCAGGGTAATCCAATCTCTAGAAATCCCCAGGTAAAATGTAAATATCTTTTATCCTTCCCAGGAAGAGGGTGAGAGCAGGTGATTCCAGCATTTAATACTATGGGGCCTCGGGCTCCTGACTTAACCTTCCATGCTTGTGTCCTCTTCTGTAAAATGGGGACAAGGTGGTTGTGAAGATTCAATGAGATCATGCATGGAAGAAACTTTACAGTAAATACGAACTGCTGTCATTGCTCTCGTGATCACTTTCATTATCGTAGTTTTTTTATCACTTCCTTTGATCACCAGAGACCAGCCCAAGCATTAGTCAGAAGGGCCTGGGCTGTTCCTCCTGCCTGGGAAGGAAGACCCTCCACACCCTTCCAGGTACCTCCTCAGTCTTTGCCTTAGAGGCCTCCCCTAATGTCCCCACACTAGGCCAGGTCTCCCTGTAGACTTATCACAGTTGTAATTATGAGCATGTTTGTTTAGTGCCTCCCCCACCCCATACTGGACTGTGAAGCCTCCAGAGCAGGGGCCAATGGCAGCCAGGGTCTCCAGTGCTGGACACCTGGCGGCTATTCTATCAATATTACCTGAATGAATTAACACATATTTAATGATATAAAAGGAAACAGAGAAAGTGCTCTGCGGGGCTTTTTAAAAGGATTTCACTTGGGAGCAATCTGGGCAGACTGGCTGGAGGAGGCAGCTTTTAATGGCATTTTAGAAACATTGAAGGTGGGGCAGCAGGTGGGCTTGCTGAGATTAGTTGGGGCAGGATAGCCACATACAGGCATTTCAGGCAGACTCACAGCATAAGCAGAGGCATAGCAGCAGGACAGTGGGGAGTCTTACCACAGGTCCCTCCAGCCTCCAAGTTACACACCACCACCTGAACCTGGGCTTGTCATCCCTTCCCCAGTGCAGGGGGCACCGAAGTAAAGGGGACTGCTACGGAACACTGAGAGTCTAACGGAGGAAAAAGAGGGAAGCCCAGTGTTGAAAAGGGTGAAGGTGAAGCTGGGAGGGGAGCTGCAGACGTCGGCAGGGCCCTCCTGGTATCTGCCAGTGCCCAGGACTGAGCAGACATCGGCAAACAGAAACCAGTTACGCATTCCCAAGGTCTCAGCTTGGGATGTGACAACCAGAGCAGCCAGTGAGTGACTCATTGTCCCATAAATCCTCCAGCTGACACTTGCCTCAGCATAATAAGCCTGTCCCAGAGGTCTGGAAGGCTACAAACACCTCATCAGCTCTTTAAGCTCTCAGCCAGCCCTGGCCTCGGGGTGGGGAGTTGGACACCCAGGGCCACGTGGCTGCAAGGAAGCCGATTCCACCAGGCAGCTACACCCCTGCAGCTGGGTCTATACTTTCTCCACCTGCCTCCACGCCCTACCACTGAGGTCCCACCCAGTCCTCCCGGGGTGGCTTGCTGACTTCAGTGCTCATTCCCCAGCAAAACTTCCCTATCCTGTCCTCTGTGCACTGCATGAGTGGCAAGAAAACCACGTTCGGAGTCTAGAACTCTGGGGTCAAAACCCAGCTCTGCTATTAATACTAATGAGGGCTCTTCCAACACGATGCTGCGAATTAGTCAGAAGTATTTAGTAAGCCCTGTCTAAGCTGCAGGCACTGTATTAGAGCTTCCCATGACTTCTCTTGTTTAATTCTCACAACCCAATGTGCAGACGGGAGAACAGAAGTTCAGAAAGGGCAACTCATTTGCACAGCACCACACAGCCAGGAAGCAGCAGGGCTGGGTCCAACGCAGACAGCCTGCTCCAGAGCTAAAGCTCTCATGTAACTCCGTTATTGGACTGAGGCACTGAGCCAGCACCTGAGCCTCTCTGTGACTCGGTTTCCCTGCTGTAAAATGAGGGGATTTGGTCTAGCTGATCTCTACATCCTTTCCAGCTTGGGTGTGCCTCCCTGGTGACCCATTTGCAGGTGACAACACATGGGAAGGATCTTCTGGGGACAAAGGGGCACTAATGGTGGAACTTTTAGGCTTGTGCTGGGCCACAGGGAGGTTCTGTTGGGTAGGATCGCCCTGCACTTCCAGACACCCAGCTGGCTGGTGTGGCCCCAGGGCAGAAAGGCAGGAAACAGGTGCTATCTGGTTTCTCTCCCTGGACCAAGAGCCACCAAGGAAACAACAGAACGCCAGGGAGCTCCAGGCCTGAGGACCAGTAAACCCTAGTGGGAGGGAAGGGTGGGAGAAACCCCACAAATCCACCTGAGTAAGCAGTGCTTTTAAAAGCCATTTTCACTATAGAATACAAAATGTACAGTTTGGGGAGAGGATTTTATAGGCTATTTCTCCTCCTGGGTGATTTACCATCTGCGGGCCAAGGTTCACCTGGGAGTCCTGGCCTCAGAAGGCCCATGGGTATTGGGTAGAGTCAAGGTAAGTTTCTTTTTTTTTTTTTTTTTTGAGACAGAGTTTCACTCTGCCACTTAGGCTGGAGTACAGTGGCACGATCTCGGCTCGCTGCAACCTCCACCTCCCGGGTTCAAGCGATTCTCCTGCCTCAGCCTCCCGAGTAGCTGGGATTACAGGCCATACCACCATGCCCGGCTAATTTTTTGTGTTTTTAATAGAGACGGGATTTCACCACATTGACCAGGCTGGTCTAGAACTCCTGACTTCAGGTGATCCACCCGCCTCAACCTCCCAAAGTGCAGGCATTACAGGTGTAAGCCACCACACCCAGCATTTTTCAAGGCAAGGGCTGGTGTCCTTTTCGGGCCTCTGGTGGGCTGGGTCATTTGTCTTGACCTGTCCTCCCAAGGCAGGGGGCCACTCTGACCTCAGACACACAGTGTGGGGGCTGGCAGAAGTGGAGAGGTCGCTGCTCACCCTCTTCCCTGGTCACCCTGCAGTTACTCCATTTAATTCATTTATTCCCTGTCTCTCTCTGTCACATGCACCTTCATTCCACAAGCCCCTCACTAGCCTGTCACAGGTGAGGCCCTGCCCCAGTGCCAGGAGTTCAGACAAATCAGAAACAGTTCTTATCCTTGAGAAGGTGACCACCGTCTGGTGGGAGAGACAGATGTGACGGATCATGAAGTCACAGTGTCCGTGAGAGAACTTGTACAGGTGGGGTGTTCCGCAGCCTGGACAGAGCCCTGGATGGCACTAATGAGCTCTGGAGACAGAGAAATGGGGAGGAATTGTGGGTTGAAGGACCCATCCACAGGCCGGGCGCGATGGCTCACGCCTGAAATCCCAGCACTTTGGGAGGCCAAGGAGGGTGGATCACCTGAGGTCGCGAGTTTGAGACCAGCCTGACCAACATGGAGAAACCCCGTCTCTACTAAAAAAATACAAAAATTAGCCAGGCATGGTGGTGCATGCCTATAATCCCAGCTACTCGGGAGACTGAGACAGGAGAGTCGCTTGAACCCGGGAGGCAGAGGCTGTGGTGAGCTAAGATTGTGCCATTGCACTCCAGCCTGGACAACAAGAGCGAAACTCCATCTCAAAAAAAGAAGAAGGACCTGTCCACACAAAGACATGAAAGCTGGGACGGCCCAGGGGACTTGAATGCCAGGCTGGGAACTGGATCCCCCACCCTGCTAGGAGCCATCTAAGGTGCTAGAGCAGGGGAGTAACAAGCTCAGCTCGTTTTAGACGTTCTCTAAGCAATTCCACAGGAGAAGTTACTCATCCCGATGCAGAGCCTTGTGTTGGAAACAGATGCCAGTGCTGCCGCCTCCACAGAGGGCCTCCTGGCTTTGGAAAAAATTCCCACCCAGCGACTCAGATATAATTATGTCTGCAATCCCACCAAAATGCCACTCGACCGTTTCATTTTCAGAGCATGAGGAGGTGGGGAAAGGAAGGCAATTGAGCCTTGCCCCTGACATGCAGGTCCCCCCACCTCCCAGGAAAGGGGAGGACCTGTAAGGCCACAGGGCAGGATGGTAAGAGGAGAGCACTTCTCTCCCACCCTGGGGTGTCTGACTCCGGGGGCCAGGCCTGCTCAAAGCAGGGGCAGGACAAGAGAAGGCAGGGAGACGGGGAGGCCTAGATCCAAATGCCAGTCTGTCCCTGCCAGCTGTGTGGCCCAGGACCATGCACCTCCCCTCTCTGGGCCTCAACATCCTCATCCATAAGATGGAGAGGAAAACAACACTGGCTAGCAAAGACTGGGCTGCGCGCCGTGGGCCAGGTGCTGTGAGAACTTCAAGACCCAGGCCCGGGACTGGAGCCATCCTCAGCCGACTCTTCACTCCCCATCTGCCTTGATTTTGTCATCTTCAAAGAGTGGGATTTGTGTTACCTGAGTCTCAGGTTGTAAGGATTAAATGAGACAATACTCAGAAAGTGCTCGGCACAGGACCTGACCCAGAGTACTGTGCAGAACAGGATTCAAAACCCCCCTTGTACAGACACCAGAGGTGGTAGAGCTGGGATTCGAACCCGGGCCAGTGGGACTTGGGGTGCAAGCTCTGACCACCACCCTGCCTCTCCCACAATGCCCGCCTTGCCCCCTCTCAAAGCAGTGGTAGATGAACAGGTGTCTGTAACCCATCCAAGGGTGGCAGTGACCGAGTATCTGTTGGCACCAGCCCGGTGACCATGGTGCGGCGGCCCTGCCTGACAGATCACATGCTGATCCACCTCATCCTGTGCCCTTCCTCTTAGTGGACAGCTGTCTCCACCCCAGACCTTGTTCCATCCTGTGTCCCTGACCAGGGTCCCCTTTCAGAAGCCCTGGCTTTCTGGTTCACCCAGGCCCGGATGGCACAGTCAGTCATGCCAGGCCCAGCCATGACAGATGGTCCCAGACTTGAGCTACGCCGAGCCCCCAGCGGTGGGCTCTGCACTTGTTTAGCACAGTGGGCTGCTCCCTGTGGCCCTGGACACACAAACCCCCGGGACTTCAACACTCACTGGGAGGAGCCACCCAGGAGTCTACTCGCTGCCCTCTGCTGCCCCCAACTGGCGGGAAACCGCCCTGCGCAGACACCTCCATCTCCATCTGAACTCACCACCTGAGAACTTGGTCTCTGGTCCCCTAGGAACCCCTCCACCCCCTCCACCTTCTAGTGCCAGGGCTGAGCCCTAGAAGTTCAGCCAGGGGTGATGTTGCTTTGGGGCTGTGACAGAGGGGTGTGGAAGGGGGAGAGGTCTGTCCGGTTACCTGGGGCTCTGGGGAAAACATGGGGAGGAGGTGTACCCCTCACACAAGCGAGGTGAGCAGGTGTGAACATTGGGGAATGCTCACTTGTGCCAGGCACTGAGGCCTCACAGCTGCCCGGTGGGGAGGGGTTCCTGCCCGTTTACAGACAGGGAAAGAGAGTGAGGCAACTTGCCTGAGCCATCCCACAGAACGGAGCCAAGATTCTAATCCTGCTCCATCCCTGGGTGGGGGGGACTACCCCTGGGAGGGGCCAGCACCGTAGCCCCAGGACCCCGAGTAGGTTTGAAGAGAGGCAGAAAGGCCCTCACAGAGCATTCCACCTGCCCGTCACTGAACTTGACATACGCAAGGATTGAGGAGGCAGCCTTTACACCTCAGTGGGAACCAACCAGTTCATCTGATTCCATGCTGCCCAGCAGGCTTAAGTGCAGGGCTGGGGAAACGGAGTTTGCAGGGATGGCCAACGCATGCGTTTGGAAGACCCCAGGGCAGGAAGAGGAGGGGGTACTGAGGCTGTGTTGTAGCCTTCACTTCCATCTCCCCACTCACGCTGCCCAAGCCAAGCTGCCAGGAGGAGGCAGGAGATTCCAGGGCTCCTTGAAGTGGGCTCCTACCCGTACCCTTACACAAGGGCATTCTGAGCACAGATGTTGAGGGGGTGGAACAGGCTCCTGAGAACCTGCTTGAGAAAAACAATTTGCTTGTGCCCCGAACTCCATGCTGGATCCCCACCCAGTTTTGGTCTCTGACCACTGAAGGAGCTCCAATCTCTTCCAGCGTGGTCAAGTATGCTGCACTCCATGTCTGCTCTGGCCTACTCTGGCCCACCTCACCTCCCTTGCTGAGGACCTTACACTCCTGTTAATATGGCCTCAGATCCCATCCGCTCTGTTCACTGCCATGGATCTCTTGTTGCTTCCATTCCAGCCACTTCTTCACATTTCAGCCCCCAAACTGCTTTCCGTTCCTGCTGTCATTTGCTCATAACTGTTTCCCATGTCCTGGCCTGTGCAGGGGCTATCCCAGCTGCCTGGAACATCCTTTCCCCTTCACCTGCCCAGAAATGACTTCACCAAGCCCCAGCTGACCCCTCTATATTTCTGCAGGTAGCAACTACGTTTTCATCCTATTTTATCCTCAATGACCAGCATAGGCCCTGACACACAGTTAGTGCTGATGAAAAATTTATCGAAAGAAAGAATAAAGAAAGGCAAAGGGTGAGAGGAAGATAAGTCGTTCACACCGCAGCGAGACTCACAGACCAGAGCCGGGCTCCTGCCCCTGCCTCCCACCCGCTGCAGACCTGAGGAGGGCAGGCCCTTCCCCTCCCTGAGCCTGGGTTCCTCAGCTGTAAAAAGGACCTCACGAAACCGCCTTCCTGTTTATTAATGGGGTGGGGGGACAGCTCTCCACCCTACCAATACTGCAGCAGTCCCACCTCTCTCCCAGGCCTCAGGCTGGCCTGCTCTTAGATTCAGGAGGCTCCAAGACCCCTGTCCCCACACTCCTGCTCCGAGGACCATCCTTGCCCCACCCTGGCCACCCTGGACAACTCGTGAGTCCCACCTTCCAACACTCCCTCTGCAGAAAAGGAGGACGCCCCCTGCAGAAGGCAGGCACAGACCAAAATGACAGCGATGTCCCTTTTGGGTTTGAATAGTTTAATACCAGTCGGGCTCCACGAAGGGCAGGGATGGAGGGGATGAGGGTGGAGGGGACGGGGCTTGCTCTCCCACCACCCGCCCATCTGCTGAATACACGCCGGATGCTGGGTCAGGAGACTCTGGCTCACAGAGCGGAACTGATACTTCAAGGAGAAAACTGGGGTGCCCATGGGGGGACCCCACCCAGGGGTCCAGCACTGCCGCCCTGTTAAAGCCAGGGCCACGTGGCTGACATCCCTCCACTGGTTGATGGGCCACAAACATAGATTTGTCCCAAGTGAACGTCCATCTGAGATGGACCCACAGCAGCCTGGGCCGGTGGAGGGAGCCCCAGCAAGTATCCTGGGCAAGCCGCTCCTCTCCGGGCCTCAGTTTCCCCATATACCCTGGGACAGACCTGGCTCTTCTGATCTGTGAGCCTAGCTGGCTTTTCTGTTCTCCACCCCAATAGCCACCCGGAGCCTGTGTATCTTGGAAAGGGCACAAACGGGGGGCAGTGAGGCCAACTCTGTAGGGAGCAGAGAATGCCCCTCCTGGACCTCAAGTCTTGTGTCCCTCCTTCAGGCAGCCCCCAGTCCAAACTGCAGGTCCTTCTGCAGCTGGGGACTGGTGGCCAGGAGGGGGCAGTGTGCAGATGAGCAGGAGGGAGCTGTTGGGGGCTCCAAGGGCAGCTGGACCAAAGAACACGCATTCCTCCCAGGAAATGTGATGGGGGCTGGGAGAGGGGCTCAGCTCAGACGGGGTGGCTGATGTCCCAGAGCTGGGAGGAGAGGGCAGGAAGGAGTAAGGGGTGAGGAGTACTGGATGAGGGGGAGAGGGACAGAGACCTGGGCTCAACTCCAGGCCCTACACCAGACACACTGTGTGACCTCAGGAAAGGACCCTCCCTTCTCTGATTCTCAGTCCCTCCTCTGTATAGGGAAGGGTTGAACCAGATCGTTTCCAACAGCCTTTCCATGGGGACGTGGCGGGAGGGTCACCCACTAGCTTGCATGTTTGCGTTTGCAGGCCTTTTTTTTGGTGTTTGTGTGACAGAAAGACAGCTGAAACACAGGGAGGGCGCGGGGAGGCTACAGGAGTGAGAGGAAGCATGAGAAGCTGGGAAACCTGAGGTCCACACACCAGAGGTCTCCTGCTAGCTCCACATACAGCCACCATCCACTGTGGCTCTTGTGTCCTGCAGGAGAAAGTCCAAAGGCTTCAGCTAACTCACCAAGATCTCTCACCCTTCTCTCCAGGCCCTCAACCCATCCAGTACTCCAATCACACAAGGCCATTAGCTCGCTTCTATTCACTTCACTAACAAATACTCTTCTCCCTTGGTTCCTGATGAACTCCTATACAACCCTCAAAGCCCAGCCCCAAAAGTCCCTCCTCTAAGAATTCTTCTCTGTCCTTCCTGGCCAGAGATAACTGCGCCTTGTTCTGTCACAGCATCAGGACTATGCAGGATGTGCACAGCTAGGCACCCAATAAAAGTGAGTTGTTGAAAGAAACCAAAGACCTGCTCCTAGAAGCATCTGAAATCAATCCAAGATTGGGTTTATCTGCAGTTTCTGCCAGTCCCCTGGGCCTTCCCCTCTCTGACACTTCTCCTTCTCCATCTCGCAAAAAATAGCCCTGAGACCTAATTTCAGCTAAACCTTCAAACACGACTCTCCACTTTCAACTTCCCGAGGAGGAATCAATTGGCTGTCAAGTTTCCCAGAGTCTCTGCCACCTCCCACACCCCGGGCCTGCCAGCGCTCCTCAAGGTTGATGGGGCGGGGCGGCGGAGGGGGAGTGCAGAGGAGGGACGGAGGGAGGACCCAGCCTGTAACAGGAAAGACTGGGGCTGGGGAAGGGGGCAGGCCGAGGAGCTGGTGGGGAAACCAGAAGAGTCATCAGCTCTTTGCCTCCCAAATCAAACCATGGCTCCTCTGCCATGGAGGCAGCAGAGAGAGCGAACAGCACGCTATTGCTGCTGGGGGGCCCAGGGCCTGGGGAAGCTGGATGGGCGCATGTAAAGCCCCCAAACCCAGCCTGACTGTTGGTCTATGTGGATCCAGGGCCCCAGCTTGCTGTCTGCCACCCTCTCCTCGACGCTACTGGCACAGAGCAGACAGACCTGGGTTTGAATCTCAGGAGCCTGAGAGCTGACAGCCACAGCTGCACAGGAAGCCTCTCTGGTCATCTACACCAGGCCCCTTCCCCCATCCTCATTCAGAGCCCCTATCACTTGCAGGGCACATGCCAGCCTTGTAGAACTGTGTGGTCCCGGAGAGCCACTCCCCCACCCTCCAGCTCTCCCTATAGGAGGGAGGGAGTTGTCCCAGATGGGCGGCAAAGTTCCATTCCTGGCCAAGCCACAAAGCTGGTATGAGGCCGTAGAGGACCCGAATCCCAGGTCAGCAGACTCTCCAGAGCCCATTCCTTAGCCACTGCACCAGAACATTTAAGCACCTACTGTATGCCCGAACCATACGCTGCCTTACAAAGTCCATCCCCCACATTTCACAAAAGGGGAAACTGAGGCTCTCCTAGGGTCACATGGTCTCCGAGAGGCGGGGGTGGGACTCACACTGAACCTTCAACACCTTGCAGAGTGGCTGCAGGTCCTTGGCTGACTCACAAATGAGGAGGGGTGGCTGTGAGAGTGTAAACAACACAGGCTCCTGAACCACTGTCAGCTGGGTGGTGGCCTCTGTCAAGTCCAGCCCTTCCCAGGCCTCAGTTTCCATGGAGAAGGCGGACAGGATGAGCCTTGTAGACCTTATACCCTGACTCACTGATTCTCCCAAAGGCGCACCCCTGTAAGAGATGCTGACATCCAGCCATCTGGGTTTGAAATGGCAGTGAAGGTGGCAGTTAGCTCAGTACATCCTGTGGCGTCTCCCCTGCCTCCCCGAGGCAAAACCATGTTTCCCAGGTTCCCTCGGGGGTCTACACAGAGCAGAAGTCAGCTGAGCACGTGAGGACGTAGCTTTTGGGAGCCTGTGAGTGAGCAAGCGTGTGCTACGGGCCAGGGGAGGGAGGGGGTGCTTCTGGCCCTGCACAGGGTCTGTGTGCGGGTCTGTCCCCAAGGCCCAGGCCAGGCTCACTACTGACCTTCCCCCAAACACCTTGTCC
This sequence comes from Cacajao melanocephalus, assembly GCA_963573385.1. Lineage (NCBI taxonomy): Eukaryota > Metazoa > Chordata > Mammalia > Primates > Pitheciidae > Cacajao > Cacajao melanocephalus. The sequence continues at coordinate 35,860 of CAUYLG010021527.1, read as the reverse complement.
TCTGCCTGTCCCCCAACCCTTCTAGATCTTTACTGATGTTTTACAGCCAAAAATGGAAACCCGATTCAGATGGTAATGATAAATTTCATCCATGAAGAACCTACCACGGGTCAGACCTGGGCGACCACATTCACCAAGTCCATAGCCAAGCAAGGGCTGTCATGCCACATCTTACTGTCAGGGACACAAGGCTCAGAGAGGCTGAGTGACTACTGAGATCACACGGGTCACAAAAGAGCTGGGATTTGAACCCAGATCCCCACCTCTGAGTTCTCCAGTCCCCCCAAGGTCCCAGCACCCAGCCCAGAAGAGAATCTTGACTCACACCCCTTAAGGACCAAGGTCCCCAGAAAAGGACACAAAACGTAGAGGTCCGGGAGTCCTGGCTTCCATGCCTGGCTCTGTCACTCAGGAGCTGAGTGACATCAGCTAAAGAATTTCACCTCTCTAAACCTCAGCTTTCTGAGATGAAGATGAGGAGCCAGCCCTATGGCAAGCAAAGCATACCTCTGCAACTGCTCTTCTCCCTCCCTGGAAGTCCCCCTCTCTCTGTCCTTGCCTAGCCGTTTTCTACGGACTCTTCAAGTTGCAGCTCAAAAGTCAGCTCCCGCAGGACCCCCTCCCAACCCACTGGGAATAGTCAGGCACTTCCAGCTCCCCTGGAACCCCTATATGATGCTATCCAGTGACAGCCAGGCCTTCACACTCTCTGTTCCCTCCACCCAGAACCCTCTTTCCTCTGCTCGCACATAGCAGGCATGACAGAAAAACTGGTGAGTGAATGAATGAACAAACAAACCTTCTGACATCCACCTGCCTACAGACCTGAGCTCCCTGGGGGAAAGGAATGTGTCTATGTCATCTCTGGGTTTCTGGTGCCTGAAACAGTGCTAGAGAGATGTATACAGAGTAATGCTTGCTGAATTAGGGAGTGAAGGGACCCAAAACTCTGTGTGTGTGTGTGTGTGTGTGTGTGTGTGTGTGTGTGTGTTCACACAGCAATGCATTAGGGCATAAACAGTCAAACGTTAAGGGTTATTGGGCTCTGTTTCCATAAAGTTGTTTAGGTTTGTAATTTTCAAAAAGTCTGTGTGCAGCCAGGTGCGGTGACTCACACCTGGAATCCCAGCACTTTGGGAGGCCGATGCAAGCGTACCACGAGGTCAGGAGTTGGAGACCAGCCTGGCCAACTTGGTGAAACCCCGTCTCTACCAAAAATACAAAAATTAGCTGGGTGTCGTGGCGCATGCCTGTAATATCAACTACTCAAGAGTCTGAGGTAGGAGAATCGCTTGAACCCGGGAGGCTGAGGTTGCAGTGAGCTGAGATCGCGCCATTGCACTCCAGCCTGGGTGACAAGAGCAAAACTCCATTTCAAGGAAAAATTAAAAAGTCTGTGTGTTGGTGGGGACCACTCAATTCAATAGCTACGATATATATACTGTGTTTTGTTGGTTCTAAGCCATCATCAATTGTAAGATACAGTGTTATTTTAGGTACCACCAAGAAAGATTTAAATTATGGTATGCCACGAGAGGTGTTAAAATATATGGAAACAAAAATAGTGCATGTTTTCAGGGTTGCGGAAGAACAGTGTGTGTGCCCCCACCAAGGGTATATTTACCTAAACTGACCTGAGCCTCTTCTCTTCCCGGGCCAGCTCTGCGCTGGGCCCATAGCCTTCAGTGTTGTCTATCCTCCACCTGCCCTCTCCCTCTCAGGATGGGACCCCCCCATGTGGCCCCCGGGACCAAGGCTGAGCCACGGAGAGGGGAGCAGCCGAGGGATCGGATACCTAGAGCAAGGGAGGCCGGATGCTCTCCGGGTCCGTGAGGCTCCAGGAAGGGGGGCCGCGGGGTCACAGAGCAGCACCCCGGGCGAGGTGGTGATGGTGGTGGCAGTGGCGGTGGTGGTGACGCAGAGATAGTTACCGTGACCCGGAACGGCGTGGCGGCCGAGGGCTCCATGCTGGGGCTCTTCTCGGAGAGGCTGCTGGGCAGGCTGCGCCGAGAGCCCGGCCTTTCTTGAGGCGACTCTGCCAACAGAGGGAAAAAGAGAGAGGTTGAACCCGAACAGCCAAGGCTGCAGAGCTAGAGGCTCCTGCCATGTCCGTCCCAGCCAGGAAAACAGACAGACTGGTCCCTACAAAATGGTGCAGGCACTGTGGAAAAGTCTGGTAGTTCCTCCAAAAATTAAAAATACAAGTGCCACGTGACCCAGCAATTCCACTCCTGGGTATAGGCCCACAATAATTGAAAACAAGTCCTCAGACAAATACCTGTTTGCAAATGTTCACAAAAGCCAAATGGTGGAAACCCAAGTGTCCATCAACAGAACAGACACACACATGGTATTGACACGCAAGGGAATATCATTCTGTTCTAAAAAGGAAGAAGTTCTGATACAAGCTGCAACGTGGATGGACCTTGAAAACGTGACACTGAGTAACCCAAAAGGGCATATTGTGTATGATCCCATTTATATGAAATATCTAGAAGATGCCAATTCGTAGAGACAGAAAGTAGATTTGAAGTTAGCAGAGGCTGGTGAGAGAGGGGAACAAGGAGTTATTGCTTAATGGTCCAGAGTTTCTGCAAAGAGTGATGAAGAGTTCGAAATGGATAGTGGTGATGGTTGTATAACATTACAAATGGACTTCATGCCACTGAATTGTACACTTAAAACTATAGTTAAAATGATAACTTTTATGTTGTACATCTTTTACCACAATTTTTTGAAAAGGAGAGAAAAGGGTCTGGCGCAGTGGTTCATGCCTGTAATCCCAGCACTTTGGGAGGCCTAGGCGGGACGATCACCTGAGGTCAGGAGTTTTAGACCAGCCTGGCCAACATGATGAAATGCCCTCTCTACTAAAAATACAAAAACTAGCCAGGTGTGGTGGCATGTGCCTGGAGTCCCAGCTACTCGGGAGGCTGAGGTGGGAGAATTGCTTGAACCGGGAGGCAGAAGTTGCCAGGAACCAAGATTGTGCCACTGCACTCCAGCCTGGGCAACAGAGTGAGACTCTGTCTCAAAAAGAAAAGGGGGGAAAAGGTTCCCCAAAACCCCCGCTCCTTGTAATGTAGTGATCTCCCTGTCACTGGAGGCATACAAGCAGACAGATAACAGAGCCATCTCCTGGGATGCCACACTAGGGGAGCGTGTATGACCTCTCAAGTGTTCTGTTTGTTTTAAAGACAAGAGTCTCACTCTTTCACCCAGTGCAGTGATGTGATCATAGCTCACCACAGCCTAGAACTCCTAGGCTCAAGTGATCCTCCTGCCTCAGCCTCCCAAGTAGTTGGGACCACAGGCACACCTTGCCACACCTACTTAATTTTTAAAACTTTTTTGTAGAGATGGGGTCTTCCTTTGTTGCCTAAGCTGGTCTCAAACTCCTGGCCTCAAGCAATCCACCCACCTTGGCCTCCCAAAGTGCTGGAATGACAAGGCCGAGCCACTGTGTCAGCCCCCAAGTTTTTTCAAACATGAGAATCTGTGACTTCTGACTTCCATTTCAGGCATTCTTTTCCAGAGGCTTTAAACTTGGAAGGCCTACAGAGGCCAGCAGGAAATCCAGAACCCAGGAAAGCAGCCAGCCACTCGGCAGTAAGTAGTTACTGCTATACGTCGCAAGGAGGGGCTCAGGGCAGCCATAGCGTCCATGGTTCAAGAGAAGCTGAGAATCTGGGTTGTTCAAAATAGGAAGTATTCTGACTCTTTTTTTTTTCTTTTTGAGACAGAGTCTTGCTCTGTCACCCAGGCTGGAGTGCAGTGGTACGATCTTGGCTCATTGCAACCTCTGCCTCCTGGGCTCAAGCGATTCTCCTGCCTCAGCCTCCGAGCAGCTAGGATTACAGGCACCCGCCACCACACCTGTCTAATTTTTGTATTTTTAGTAGAAATGGGGTTTCACCATGTTGGCCAGGCTGGTCTAGAACTCCTGACCTCATGATCTGCCCACCTCGGCCTCCCAAAGTGCTGGGACTACAGGTGCGAGTCCAGCCGAAGTATTCTGACTCTAAAATGATCATAGCTCATTGAAAACCTTTAGCCATGGCCTGAGCACAGCTACATAAAACCTCCTGCGTCTGTCCAACATGCCAACCTGGCCACTTTCCTCACTGATTACCCCACAACAGCGTGGCGCCAGCTGCCTCTTTTCCATTGCTCCAGAGGTGGCCCCAACAGAGGACTCCCTTCCTGCTCCCCTCCCCCAGCCTGGTCCATCCTGTAGGCCCTGGTGGAGAGCCTGGGTGACCCCTCTACCTCCAGCTCTTGTCTCCCTTTTGGCTCCTATAGCAATAGCTAGACCTGAGTCTCCTCTCAATGCTCTCATTTGCACTGTGTGTGTGTGTGTGTGTGTGTGTGCGCGCGTCTGTCTGCAGAACTCCTAACGCCCACGCCTAAGCTGGCTGCATCTCCACCTCCCCAGCACCCTGCATGGAGCCTCGTGCACGGGGGGTGCCTGGGAAAGACCTGTTGACTCACAAGGAAGAGAAAGGGCAGGGCTGAGGTTCCGCTGGCAGGTGTGAACACACAGGGGTGTGGAGTGAGAAGGGAATGCCCGGACAAACACACACGCATGTTTCTATTCATGCAGATACTCCAATGCGTACACTCTCAAACTCACCCCAGGGACACACTGAGGAGGGGACGTGTACACACACAGGACAGATGACACGGGGTTCACACAAGGAGCAGGCTTTCCAGAAGGCAGAACAGGGGGCCAGGGCACCATGCACTTTCCAGGCTGTTTCTTCCACGCAGTCACATGGACAAGAGACCACAGAAGCACGGAAGGACAGAGCTGAGGCCCTCCCCGGACAGGCTCCAATCCTGAGCCTTGGCCCATGGCAAAGCAGGCAAAGCCATCCTGAGACTGGTTCAGGCCCACTGACCTACAGTTCCAGACCATCCAGCCCCAGGCACCTCTTCCAGAAAAGCTCCCTTCCCACAGGGCTCCTCAGAGGGGCGTCATCCATCTCTTAAGGCCCTTGCTCTTCCCGCCTGGAGCTTCCTGCTTAGAGCTGTCCTCAGCCCTCCTCCTCTGCAATCTCGCTAGTCACTCTAAAGGGATACCCACGCTTTCTGGAGGTTTCGCTAGGAAAATTCTTCCCATGCTTCCCCAGCTGCCTTCATCTCTCACTCCCTCTCACCACCCACCTGGGGCACCCTCCTGTGCTCTGTGACAGCACATGCCACCTCCCTCAGGGGGGCTGTCTACCCATAACCTGTGTCCTACTTGCTATACTCAGCCAAGCTGGCAATGACCAGAGCAGAAGCTGAGGCTCAGGGTGCAGTCACCAGCCCAGGGTCACACGGCTACTGAGCTCCAGAGCAGGAATGAGGGCCGGTGTGTCCAAACCAAGTCCATGGCTCCTTCGGCCCTGAGTCCCGTGGGTCCTACCACCCGGCCAAGGGGCCAACACATAAGAGGTACGCAGGGCTCAGTCTTGAGATGCCAACCTCAGCCAGAGGCTGACCCCCAGGTTCCGCCACCTCTCCAGGGAAAGCGGTAGAAGAGGGAGATGGGCAGTGCCAGGCACAGTCGGGACCCCCAGCCTGACTGCTTCTAATGCCCTCAATGAAGAGAAAGGACTCCTCACCCTGGCACCCAAGGCCATTCTACCCCACACACTCTCTGGCTTCTTTTCATGCTAACCCTCTTTGCTGTACCTGCCACGATGCAGGAATGTCCCACCTCCACACCTCCACCCATGCTCTCCCCTCTCCCTAGAATTCTCTTACTGGAAAGGCCTCCTGCGAGAACTGTCATCTTCTGAGCTCTGGGGCAATGCTGGGGGCGCCCAGATCGCTTTAGGCAGAATGACTCACAACCCCGCACATCAGTCAGCCTTGCAGACTTGCTACTTGGCGTCTCGGCAGGAGGATGGGTTGTCTGTTTCCCACCCGCACCCAGAGCCAGGCACCCCGCAGTGCTCAGTCAAGGTTCATCCATCAAACCAACAACTATGGGGTACCCGTCGCAGTTACGGAATCTGGTTGGCAGTGTCAGGCTGCCCCACAGGGGTCTCAGGATGACCAGGACAACAGGAGCTGGAGCTTCAAGGAACTACCGTCTCTCTCCTGGCACACACACACACACACACACACCTGGCCACAGCTTTGCACTTTCTTAGATGGGGGGGCCCTTGCTACTGTATGCAAGAGGCACATGGAGTCCCCTGATAGAACACAGGTTCCAGTGAGGATGTCTTTCCACTGAGACCAACACCGATGCCCAGAATCCTGCCTCTTGCCTCCTGGGTCTGAGCCAGGAAGCTCTCAGAGGTTGCTTGGTCCAACCTCCCATTAACAGGTGATGAAGCTGAGACCAGAAGGAAAGAAATGTGTGCATGATCCCCCAGCCCTACAGGTCTATAGCAAAGAGTGCTCCCAAAATAGTCTTAAACTTCCATTCAGAAGCCCTGCCTACACCCACTCTGTCTGAGAAGGTAGGAAGGCCAGCAAAGAGCCTGAGGGGCAGGGGGTAGGGGCCCACTCTCCCACCTGCACAGGGCAAGGGCAGCTGGCTCTCCTCCCTGACCTCCCCAGTGTCCCAGCCCACACCCAGGGCAAGCCTGCACTCCATATGAAGCTGGAGGGAAAGCTGGGACACCCTCCCTGGTATCTTCTGCGCGGCCCCTAGTTCTATTCTCCGCCTCTCTGCACACTGCCTTCTGCTCCGGAACCGGTCTGTATAGACGCTATCATCTGAGCTTCTAGGCCCTCCGCTTCCATGGGGTTTGGCCAAAGAGGAACCCTGGCAAGAGACGAGGGGAAGGAGGAGAGGCGTCAGGGCTGCCTGCCTCCTCCATGGACGGTCCCAGCCACCATCAGGATGCTCTCTGGACCCTTGCCTCCCAGCAGCCACGCTCTCCCCTCCTCTGCGGGGCCTCAGGGAAGCAGCCCCTGCCGTCCCTAGCTTTGGGGTCCTGCACTGCCCCTGTGGTTCCCGAGGCCTGCCCACACCTTCGTAAGCGGACCCTCTATTAAATGCTCCTCTCATCACTATAGTCTGAGTGCCACCTGCTTTTCTGCAGACCCCGAACTGATCTGCCAGGCAGGAGCTCAACTGCCTGGGAGTCACCCACGGAGCTGATGGGACGGACCTCTCTTACCCACAGATGTGGAAATCCGGCCCTGAGAGGAGCTGTGACGTGCCCATGGTCACACTGAACATCGAGGGCAGAGTCTGGGCCAGGCCAGGCTCTCTTCTGACCTGACACCCCACACACCTTCCCCACGGAGCCAGCCGCCAGCCGTAAGCTCTAAACACAAAGTTAGTAAACACACGGATGGCTGGGTTCTGGACCCATGTTTCTCAATGTTTTTTCATTGTCACTCTCCCTTAAAAGTTCTTAGACACTTTTTCCCTAGTTTCCCCTCCATAAAATTTTAATATCGTATCTATGATATGATACAGTATCTTTTACGTACTGTGTGTATATTGGGCTTGTACAGAAAGCTTTTTTTCATCTTCCAGCCCAAGAACCAACTTTTTGCCCACTTGGGGGCAATCTCGCCCCCGCTGAGAAGGCGTGTTCTGGACCCTTTCAAATGCAATCCCACACGACAACTTGGTGGGACACCTATAGTGAGGTCCATTTTCCAGATGGGGAAACTGAAGTTATGAGAAGCAGAAGTGACTTCCTCTAAAAGTCCTCCAGGGAAGAAGCAAGAGTACATGCTGACAGTCCCCTAAACTGCCCCAAACCCACACTTCCAGCCCCAGAGAAAGCGGAGGGGACATGGAGCATGAGGTCGGGTGAGGAGCCAGGCTGACACCAGGAGCCTGGATTCAACCCTGACTCTGCTGTGTGACTCATGGCTGCCCCTTTCCCTCTCTGAGCTGATTTCATCAATCCAGTGAGTAGGGAGGAAGAGCAGGGGCCATCTGCAGTCCTTAGCACCAAGTCAGCACTCACACACACACACCCTCTATTTTACACAGGAAAAGAAGGCAGGGAACTGACTCTGAGTCCTAATTTGGGACCCTGGAGATTGAGGCTCAGAGTCCTAGGCCCCAGCATGCTGCCTTTGGCCTTTGATTTTGTAGCAAATCTTTTTTAATTTGGGCAGACAGACACTGGGAGGCCTGGGCCTCATGGCCCCATAGGTCTAGCACCACAGCAGGTGCCAGTAGAAACCCAGAGAGGTTAAGTGAATCGGCTAAGATCACACAGTATGAAAGTGGATTCCTAGGGATAGATTACAGGAAGGGAGACCCAGTCGATCTCTTAAGAGTCCGCCCCAGACCTCCAAGCATGATCCAGGAGTCTTTCCTCCTCGGCTCAGACTCACTGTGAGACCTCTATGTGACCTCTCGGTCACCTAGTCTGCAAAATTACGCTGTGGGACCAGCTGATCCTGGATCCCCTTTCCGCTAGGAGGTTGAAAGGGTCTCCATTTTACCAGGCGGTCCTCCTATTCTTGGAAGCCACAGCTGGAGAAACGCATTTTAACCTTCATGTGTTTGCAAAAAATAAATAAAATAAAATTGGTTTCATTCAAATGCTGCTGGCTTGGTTGCCATGGATACTACCTAATCATGAAGGATGACTGTTACTTGTTCCCATGGAAACACGGCAGCCCGAGGAACATCCTGTAATTTCAGACAAGACACCAAATTTCAGTTGTCGGGTTGCACTGCCCAGATCTTAACGCTTAAAAGCAGGTAGAGGCAGCAACCTCTAATCCTAGTGTCAGGAGGAAAGAAGTCGGCAACAGTGTAGAACGAGGCGGTGCTGGACAGTGGTGTCCCTGTGTCCTCAGCAGTGATCAGGAAAATGCAAGTTAAAACTCTCAGATGCCATTTCATACCTTTTGAAAAGGTCCTAGACCAGTACAGAATTTAAAAGAAATTAATTAAAAGAAATGGAAAAGAAACCAGTCTAGAAATTAAAAAGAACGGTGACCCCAAATGTTGGCAGAGATGCATAGAACACTTTCGTCACTGCTGGTGGAGTGAAAAGGGTTTGAAGAACAATTAGACAATAGCCAGTAGAAACCGGCAACACCTATGTGCTAGGGCCGGAATATTCCTTCTTACACATCCAGTCCAGAAAACTGCTTCATCCTGCACACTTGAGATCTGCACAAAGATACTGACCACAGCACTCTTTTAGTAGCGAAAAGTTAGAAGCAACCTAAATGTCCACCAATAGGGGAACAGTCATTCAACAGAATATTACACAGCAAGGAAGAGAGGGAGCACTATTCACATGGAACACAATGGCACTACAAAGGACTATAGAGCTATAGACATCAACATGAATAATACTAAGAAATATGATGTTGAGTGAAAAAAAATCAGCTGCAAAAGGAAACGGTGTGCAATCCACTTACATATCTTTTTTTTTTTTGAGACAGAGTCTCGCTTTGTCACCCAGGATGGAATGCAGTGGTACAGTCTCAGTTCGCTGCAACTTCTGCCTTCTGGGTTCAACTGATTCTCCTGCCTCAGCCTCCCAAGTAGCTGGGATTACAGGCGTGCACCACCAAGCCCAGCTAATTTTAGTAGAGACGGGGTTTCACCATATTGGCTAGTCTGGTCTTGAACTCCTGTCTCAAGTGATCTGCTGGCCTCGACCTCCCAAAGTGCTTGGATTACAGGTGTGAGCCACTGTGCTCAGCCCAATAATATGCATCCTTAAATGTGGAAGAGAGAAGCAAGAAGGTGAGTCAGAGAAATGTGATGAGAAAAGAGGCAGGAGAAACTCTAAGCATGAGAGGAACTCCCTCTGCTATTGCCAGCTTTGACATAGACAGTGGTGGTCACGAGCCAAGGAATGTGGGTGGCTCTATCTAGAAACTGGGAAGAGCCCTCAGCTGATAGCCAGCAAGAAACCAGAAACCTCAGTCTTACAACCACGTGGAACTGAATTCCCTAGCAAGGAATTAGCAATGAAATGGGTTTTTCCCTAGAGCCTTCCAAAAAGAACGCAGCCTGTTGACACCTTGATTTTGGTCTGGCAAGACCCATGCCAGAGTTCTGACTTGCAGAGGTGTAAGATTAAAAACTTGTGTTGTTTAAGCTGCTAAGTTTTAACTCATTACAGCAGTCAGAGAAAACAAATACACACACTATGGAATACTACTTAGCCCTAAAAAAGAAACACACTATTGATACACGTGACAACTTGGATGGGTCTCATGGGCATTATGCTGAGTGAGGAAAGCCAGTATCAAAAGGTCACGTAGTGTATGATTCCATGTACATGGCATTCTCAAAGGGATAAAGCAATAGAGATGGAAAACAGATTAGTGGTTGCCAGGGGTTAGAGATGGTGGCGGGGGGGAGGGGGGGACGGGGCAAGCAGGTGACTGTGATTTTAAAGGGACAGCATAAGCGAAGTTCTTGTGGTGATGGAATAGTCCTGGATGCTGATTGCAGTGGTGGTTACTCAAATCTACATACATGATGAAATGGCAGAGAACTAAAAGCATGCATGGTGCCAATGTACATGAAAGATCTGGAAAAAAAGTCCCTGATATCTGGAAGCTGGCTTAGCATACACAGCTATGGCACGTTATTCTCCTTTTAAACATAATCTCACAAGATACAACCTCAGACAAGGTGACTCCGAGGCTATGATAAAATGAGACAAAACAAGGTCACTTCATAATTTTTGTCTAAGCAACCCATAAAGACAAGGTCACTGTGCCACCCACAAAATACCAACCATCACCCTTTCCCGGCTGAAATCTCTGACTGCTACTGTTTACCAATCACAGCTTTAGCTCCCATCGCTAGTTTCCTCTTCCTGGAGGTTAAGACTCAAGCTACGCAATTATAGACCTGCCTCTGCGTCCCGACAGTGGATGCAATTCATCTAAAGTGAATCCCACTTCCTTCGACCTCCCCCAAATCGTCCAACCAGAACCCAAATCCTATACTAGGTTCTTCCTAACACACTCTTACTGAGATGCCCTGTGGTGTGTGACCTCCTTCACTGCAATGAGTAATAAATGCAACTTATTCAACTGGAGGTGTGTTCTTGGTGGGTCTTTGGCTAGAGGGCACTGCAGCTGGAAGATCCGTCCTATAGTTATGTAAGATCCAACCATCAGAGAAAACTGCATTCTTGGGACTTCTCTGTACTGGTTTTGCAATTGCTTGTAAATCTGTAATTCTTTCAAAATAAAAAGGCTGGCTGGGCACGGTAGCTCATGCCTGTAATCCCAGCACTTTGGGAGGCCAAGGTGGGCAGATTGCTTGAGGCCAGGAGTTCAAGATCAGCCTGGCCAACGTGGCAAACCCTGTCTGTACTACAAATACAAAAATGAGTCGGGCGTGATGATGGATGCTTGTAATCCCAGCCACCTGGGAGGTTGAGGCACAAGAACTGCTTGAACCCAGCGGATGGGGGTTGCAGTGAGCCAAGATTGTGACACTGAACTCCAGTCTGGGTGACAAAGCAAGGCTCTGTCTCCAAAAAGAAAAAAAAAAATGGTAAAGCTTACTATGGACCCTTTAAGCTGAAATACACTTGCTGTCTATGTGATTTATAAGATGTTTTACTTTGTTTACATGTGCATGCACTTACTCACATAGAAAAATATCATATTACACAGTAGCCAGAGACTTGCTATCAGACATTCCCTTTGGAGAAGGGGATGGGCTATGAATGGAAACAGATGACTGTACCATTTCCTGAATGAAAAGTAATTAAGACTTCCCAAAACTAATAGTAAAATTAAAATATAAATAGGTGATATGACTCAGTACAAATTGTACTCGCTGAATACATCTGAAGAGAAAAGAATAGAAGGAAGACAAAAAAAATCACAAAATAAAACAAATTAAAATCAACAACAGCCTGGGTGTGGTGGCTCACACCTGTAATCTCAGCACTTTGGGACGCGGAGGCAGGAGGGCTGCTTGCAGCCAGGAGTTCAAGACCAGCCTGGGTAGCACTGTGAGACCCTCATCTCTAAGAAAAGTTAAAAATTTAGCCAGGTGTGGTAGTGCATGTGTGCCATCCTAGCCACTCGGGAGGCTGAGACGGAAGGATTGCTTAAGCCCAGGAGCTGGAGATTGCAGTGAGCCGTGTTCAGGCCACTGCACTTCAGCCTTCGAGACAAAACAAGACCTTATCTCAAAAAAATAAACATAAAAAATCAACAACAGCCCAAATGGCAAAATGGTTTGGCTGTGTCCCCACCCAAATCTCATCTTAAATTGTACTCCCATAATTCCCACTTGTTGTTGGAGGGACCTGGTGGGAGACCATTTGAATCATGGGGGCGTTTTCCCCCATACTGTTCTCATGGTAGTGATTAAGTCTCATGAGATCTGACGGTTTATCAGGGGCTTCTGATTTTGCATCTTTCTCATCTTCTCTTGCCGCCACCATGTAAGAAGTGCTTTTCGCCTCCTGCCATGATTCTCAGGCCTCCCCAGCCATGTGGAACTGTATCTAATTAAACCTCTTTTTCTTCCCAGTCTTGGGTATGTCTTTATCAGCAGCATGAAAACGGACCCAACACAAATGGCCAGTTAGAAAAAGTAGATCTGGCTGGGCGTGGTGGCTCATGCCTGTAATCCCAGCACTTTGGGAGGCCAAGGTGGGCAGATCACCTGAGGTCAGGAGTTCGAGGCCAGCCTAGCCTGGCCAACATGGTGAAACCCTCTACTGAAATACACACACACACACACACACACACACACACAGGCATGCATGAAAAATTAGCTGGGCATGGTGACACACGCCTGTACTCCAGCTACCCAGCTACTCAGGAGGCTGAGGCAGGATAATCATTTGAACTGGGGAAGCAGAAGTTGCAGTAAGCCAAGATCCCACTACTGTACTCCAGCCTGGGCAACAAGAGTGAAACTCCATTAAAAAAAAAGAGAGAGAGAGAAAGAAAAGAAAAAGGAAAGGAAAGGATATAAAAAAGAAAAAGTGGATCAGAGAAGTCCAAAGATCAGGGACACACCTATGGGTGAGGAAACAGTTCCCAAGAAGAAACTGAACTGGCTAGTGCTCCCCAAGGGAGGGGCCAGGTGAACTGAGCAGGAAGCCAAAGGTAATAAACACCATGCAGGCCGGGCGCGGGGGCTCACACCTGTGATCCCAGCACTTTGGGAGGCAGAGGTGGGTGGATCACTTGAGGTCAGGAGTCTGAGACCAGCCTGGCCAATATGGCAAAACCTAGTCTCTACTAAAAAGACAAAAAATTAGCCAGGCGTGGTGGTGCACACCTGTAATCTCAGCTACATAGAAGGTTGAGGCAGAAAAATTGCTTGAACCCAGGAAGCAGAGGTTGCAGTGAGCCAAGACGGCACCACTGCACTCCGCCTGGGTGACAGAGCAAGGCTCTGTCTCAGAAACAAACAAAAAACACCATGCAACAAGTCATGGAATCTTCAGATCGTTAGAACTTTCCAGACAAAGAGCTGTCCAGCTTAGGCCTCTGTGTACACCTCTTTGAGAGAGAAGAGAGAGACAGCGAGTTGGGGCTGGGGGTGGGGGTTGCAGCCAGATAAAGAGTTTGCCGAAATAATGCATTGATAAATTGGCAGCTCTCCTGGCTCTCACTGCACACTTTCTCTTTTTTTTTAATTATACTTTAAGTTCTGGGATACATGTGCAGAACCTGCAGTGTGTTACATGGGCATACATATGCCATGGTGGTTTGCTGCACCCATCAACCCGTCATCTAGGTTTTAAGCCTCGAATGTATTAGGTATTTGTCCTAATGCTATCCCTCCCCTAGCGCCCCACCCCGTGACAGGCCCAGGTGTGTGATGTTCACCTCCCTGTGTCCACATGTTCTCACTGTTCAACTCCCACTTATGAGTGAGAACAGGCCAGTGCACACTTCTCCTAGCTCAGCCTTTGGGCATCCCTCTCTGGGACAGGGAGGAGAGATGGTACCTGGAGGTTACTAAACCTTATCCACCTGTGCTAAGCAAAATAATGGCCCCCAAAGAACCATGCATCCTAATCCCTAGAACCTATGATATGTCACCTTATATGGCAAAAGGAACTTTGCAAGTGTGATTAAATTAAGGGTTTTGAGATGGGGAGATTATCTTGGATCACCTTGGTGGACCTAAAATAATCACAAGGGTTTTTACAAGAAGGAGATAGGAAGGTCAGAGCAAGTGATGTGGTGATGAAAGCAGAGGTGGGAGTGACATGGGGCGATGAGACAAGGAACCAGGCAACTTCCAGAAGCTGGCAAAGGCAAGGAAATGAATTCTTCCCCTGAGCCTCAAGAAGGAATGCAGCCCTGCTGACACCTTGACTTTAGCCCAGCAAAACTGACTGCAGACTTCTGTCCCCCAGAACTGTAAGATAATAACTTTCTGTTGTTTGAGGGCACAAGTTTGTGGTAATTTGTTACAGCAGCCACAGGCACAAACACATCCATGGTTCAAGGCTCAACATATTCTAGTTACATTAAAGATAGAAGGATAGAGGTTCAGATCATTGGCTGATTCAGGACTGTGGACTTTCAAGGGCTCCCATCGCTCCTCTTTCAAATCTACAACTGCCTTAACGAAAGAGAAGAGCTTCCTTTTAGAAATATCACACTTATTCCTACATATAAGGTAAGCTTTATTCTTTCTCCATAGCACACTTATCAAAAGACATATAATAAAGCTTGGAAACCACAAAAATATGTGGTACCTTGGTTGCTTGTTTCATGATATAGCTTGGAGATGTTTTCACATCTGTTCACCGTTATCCCTTCATAGAGTCACTCCTCACTCTGTGTATTTTATCCTTAGTATAGATACTAATTACATCAATAATAATTCTTGGTGTATATTCCTACTATAGCACTCCAGAGGGAACCATGATTATCAAAGCCTAAATATTCACATGTATTATTAAATCATCTTATTTTTCACTTCATTCATTAACTGTAAACCATTTTCCCCCAAAATTTCCACCTTAGTAATGTTCTGCATTTTTGTTCTTTTCTTTATTTTTATTAGAGACGGGGTCTCACTATGTGGGCCAGGGTGGTCTCTGACTCCTGGCCTCAAGCAATCCTCCCACTGGCCTTGGCCTCCCAAAGTGCTGGGATTACAAGCATGAGCCACCACGCCCAACCATGCTTGTGTGAAATCTATGTTATTAAATTAGAATAACATGGCTAGATGAAATAACAGGCTTATTTTTTCTGACAAATATAAACAGGCATACAGTTTTAAGGGTGTACATACTGATTTTTCCATATAATTTTGGAATAACATGGCTACATGAAATAACAGGCTTATTTTTTCTAACAAATATAAACAGACATACAGTTTTAAGTGTGTACATATTGATTTTTCCAGGTAATTTTGAAACTTTCTTTGCCTTTCTGTATATGACAACTTGGAAGTCGAATTTTAACTTATCTCCGATACTAAACTGAATTTCAGTCCTTCGTGTAATTTCTAGCCTCCAGAAAAGTTGACTCCGACTATATATCAGATCTTGTAAGGGACATGAGGTTATAATTTGGAAAAACTACAAAGCAGATCATTTTATGTTCTAGAATAGATCATCATTTTATGTTCTAGCACAGATGATTTTATGTTCTACAAGAGCCCTAGGAAGTTAGGGGGAAGGTGAACTGCTATAAACCTGAAGCTCATGCTGCCTGCTATGCCATGAATCACAGAGTCCTTTGTCTCTGACCCAGGTGTCTCGTGTCTCCCGCCGGCACCTGTGAATTACCTGTTTAACTTGTTAGCTGCAAGTAGAGTAAAATTTCAGCCACGTGAGTGATCAGCCAAGAGCACCAAATATACTTAATAAATTTAACCCATAAGAGACTAATAACTCAGAAACACTGCTGCGGGACATTAAGGATCTAAATAAAGAGATATGCTACATTCAAGGGTTGGAAGACTCAATATCGTTTAGTTGGCATTTCTCCCCAAACTGATCCATAGTGTTAACATAATCCCAATCAAAATCCAAAATCAAAATTTTGAGGGCACTGACAAGATGAATTTTAAATTTAGATGACAGAGCAAAGGACCTAGACAGCCAAACAAACTTGAGAAAGAAGAAACAGGTTGGCGGAGTTATACTACCTGGTCTCAAGAAGTACCTTACTGTCCTGAATTATAGCTAATTTACAAAACAGTGTTGTATAAGCATAAGGATAGACATACAGATCAATGGAACAGAATAGAGGCTAGAAATAGACCCACACATACATGGGCAATTTTCAGAAGCAGTGCCAAGGTAAATTGATGCTGGAAAAGATACGTTTTTCAACAAATAGTTCTAAAACAACTAGCAGTCTCTACGTAATAAAAATGGATCACCAGGAAATGTGGAGAAACAGATCCATGAGAGATAATGACTGTGCCATGTATTTGTATTTTTATCCTAAAACTGACTCCTGAATTAAGAAACATCAGCTCCATCTTTAATTGGAGGAAACTGAAGTTCAAACCATGACCATACAGCTAGGAAACGCTGAAAACAGGATTCAAGCCAGATGTCTCTGAATCTAAGGGTTGCCTCAATTTGGGGAAGGAATGGCACTGCAGAGATGAGTGAGAAGACAATCGTCCCCCGTCACTCAGGAAGCTGAGTTCGCTCCCAGACCTTGGCCCCCTCCACATCCCCAAGGTCCATCTCAGTCCCAACTACCCAGCAGAAAGAGACGAGGGATGTTGATTTCACCTTTTGTTTTCATGATGTTGGGTTTGGAGGCGGGACGGTGTCCCGAGGCCATGGAACTGTGATAGCCTGCTGTCTCCTGATGGGAACTGGGATCCCAGTTCTAGTGGTCTCTAAGCTTAGGAGGTGGTTCAGAGTCAGAGGAGGCTGCCCATTGCTGCTGGGGGATAAAGACTGGTGGGAGAGGGACGTGGGGACAACTGTGAAGGGCTCAGCATCCAAGCCACCATCCCTGCCCGGAGGATCCTCAACACAGAGCACTCAGGAGCAGGGCATAGTAGCTCCTCAGAGGGGATGCATTTGGCTTGGAGCTGAAGAGATGGGGCAAAGGAGCTAATGAGACTCATCCTTTCCAGTTACATCCCAGGATGTTGGGTAGGGCCTTTCTCCAAGGACAGTGCACAAGAGTTTGCTTGCTCACTGGCCTCTGATTGGCTGAGTTAATAGTCTAGTAGAAATCCTACAAGGTTTTCAGCATCTGTCGACCTTGTCACGAGCTTTTCCTTTTGCTTCTCTACTTGAGCCCCTGCTAACAATTGCTTTCAACAGTCCATCCTTCCTATTCCTCATCTCCAGACACACCTCACTGCCAAAGAATTCCCAGCCTTCCAAAAATCTCTGGATTTCCCGAACACTCCAAGGATGAATTCAACGGCCCAGTCTTCTCTCAGCCCTGAGTTTCTTTCTCCTTCTTTACTTTCTGAGGATTTCTAGTAATTTGAGTCTGCAGTATCACTTTCCCCATTTTTTATACTGGAGTTTTCTTCCCACGATTCTTTTCTCTGCAGCTGCAGGGCCCATTCCAGGGCTGGCAGAGAGCTGGCATGTATTCCATGCTGCTGGAATTCAGGAAGCTAAGGAGGTCTCAGGGTGTCGATAAGTGTTTGCTCCTCTCTGCCATGTGCAGTTTTACCATATCCATTTTTAAACACACAGTGCAATACGACACACTTGGAAGCATACACATAGCTTCGATGTAAAAGCAGAAAGCACATGTAGGCAGGATACCCACTACCTTTAGGTGGCCAGAGAGAGAGTAGGTGGCTTTAGCTGTATCTCGGGCGTCAGCAAACTTGCCATAGAAGGCCAGATAGCAAATATTTCAGGCTTACAAGGCCATATGGTCTCTGTCTCAGCTATTCAACTCTGCCATTGTAGCGTGAAAGCAGCTATAGACAACACATAAATGAATGAACATGGCGGTGTTCCAATAAAACTTTATTTATGGGCACTGAAATTTGAATTTCATATAATTTCCTATGTTCTTCTTCTTCTGACTTTTTGTTCCAACCCTTTAAAAATGTACAAACCATTCTTGGCTCACAAATGAGAAACAGATGAGGAGTTGGGTTTGGCCAGCAGACCACACTGTGCTGACTCCTTCTGGGCCTGAGTCATTTTTATTTCTAAGAAGGACAGAAAGAAAAGAGAAGAGAAGCAGGTATGGCAATGTGAAGGTTTGCTCAACCTGAGAGGTAGGTGTCTGCAATATTATTTTCTGTGCTTTTCTGTACTACTTTCAAATATTTTCAAAAACTTAAAGAAAAGAAGGGGAAGGGCTAGAAATAACCCCCCAGTGGCCCCAGAGCTTACTGGTGGGTGCTAGATTAAAGGTGATTTTTATTTTCTTCTGTTCTGTAATAGATATTTACTGGTTTTTGTAATCTTAGGAGTTGGGTTTTTGGCTGTTTTGTTTTTCTTCAAGACAGGGTCTCATTCTGTTGCCCGGGGTGGAATGCAGTGGGGCAATCACAGCTTATCATAACTTGGAACTCCTGGGCCCAAGCAATCCTCCAACCTCAGCCTTTTAAGTAGTTAAGACCACAGGCGCGTGCCACCACAACTGGCTAATTTTAAAATTTTTTGTAGAGATGGGGGTCTCACTATGTTGCCCAGGCTGGTCTCAAACTTCTGACCTCAAGGGATCCTCCCGCCTTGGCCTCCCAAAGTGCTAGGATTACAGGCATAAACCATGGTGCCTGGCCATAAGCATTATTATTATTATTATTTAATGTGGATGGAGGGGTTTGGCCCAAACTGGTGGTCTGTCGCCTGGAGACCTTCCATAACGTAAGAGCCTATTCCAGAATGTCCCCCTGAAAGGCTGTTCCATCCTTTCCAGCTGGAGCACTCCCTGTGCTAGTAAAACTGGCCCCTCCCTCTGCAGACAGTATAGCCAGAGTGGGGACAGGGACCACAGCCTGGGTCCCCTGAAGCTCAGGGTCCCAGGAGAATTCAGGGGCTGCTGCTGATGGGGAAAGACTCACTCCACCCTGTTGGTTGCTAAACCTACAATTGTCAACAGGTTTCTAGATACCAGGTGGAACCGCAACTGTATCAACAGTTAACCGGAAATCCAAGCTTCTCTTGCACCCCCCATTTCCACCACACTTCTCCAGTGCTGTCCTATGCTGCACCCCACACCTCCTCTGCTCCAAATAATCCATCCCTTGCAGCCTCCAGCACCTTTCTTGCCTTCTCCTGAAGCTGCTCCCTAAACAGTCCCCTTGCCCACTCTGGTCCTCTGACCCCAGCAGCAGCAGCAGCAGCAGCAGCATCCAGGGCATGCCCATCAGCCATGTCCACAACCCTGCCAGGCTCTACCCACCCCAGCCCTCACGGACCCTCCTCCTTCCACTTCTTCACACCTTTCCAAGGGCCTCATCCCACCACCAGCTCCCACTCCTCTCACTGTAAGGATGACCCTGGACTTCTCCTTCCTGGGTGTCAGCTACCATCCTTTGGGGATTCCAGGCACTAGTTCAATGTTTATAAACTATGAAGTACCATAACACGAGGGTAGGCCACATAGAACCACTGACTTATTTTCTTGCTGAATATTGATGTTTAAAAAAAGTGAACACCATTTAGTATGGTGCATACTAGACATTTATGCATAGCATAGAAGGAATGTTCTAAGCCCAATGAATCCAAAGACCATCATCTCAGGATAAAAGAGATGCACCAAAATGGGTTACTGAAGTGAAATGGATGTTATGGGAAACTCGCTGAAACAGGCTTCAGTCCTCATTTCACTGCAGGCCAGGGAGAGATCCTGGCAGGAGACCAGCACTGGCCCTCGGATGGGCACGGCAGCCTCTCTGGTGTGTCAGCCCTTCCAAACTTCCGAGCTCCTCTCCACCTGCCTTCTGCCTTCCCCACCCTGCACCTGCCGGCCTCCTTCAAGATTCCCCAGGAAGCAGACTGGCCTCCCTGCTCCCTCTTCCCACTTTGTTCTCCCTGCACCCCACCAGTCTAGCTTTCGGGTTGCTAGATTTTCCTAAATCACAGCTCTGGTAAGTATAGTGAGGATTAAACATCCTGGACTCTGCCACTCAGTCGCTGGGTGATGCTAAACAGTCACCTAACCAGTCTGAGCCTCAGTTTTCTCATCTACAAAATGGAGCTGATAACGCTATCTGGGAGAATGACGATGTAAGGCAGGATGCATACAGAGGACTTAGAAGAGCCCCTGGTGCTGTGTAAGTGCTCAAGACATGGAGGTCACTGTCATCATTCCTGTTATTTTCAAAATCCTTCCCCTGATTCCCAGTGGCCTCCCAAGGGCTGTCCTCCCTTCTTTGCTCACCACAAGGCCCTGCCTACCTTTCCAGTCATACCATCTGCTAACCTGATGCTGAGAATACCTTCCCCTTGGCCTCTGAGCTCCCGAGGGTGGGGGCTGACTATATCTGCTGTGGCAGCCCCTGGCACAGAGCTTGCACACACTAGGTGACTCGCTAAAGCTCTGCTGCTCTGAACAAGCGCCAGTGAGACCTGTGGCAGCCTCTCGGGGGAGGGATGCCAAGAAGCCACCTGGGTGGGTCCAATCCCCACTGGCATCACAATTTCTTTCTAGATCATCCCTAACTGATTTGCAAGCAACCCCTCAGGCTTTGGGTGAACAGCTAATAATGACAATTCTCCCAGCCTATAATGACACCCTATGCTGTGTCCTGTCTATCTGTTACATGTGCTTCTGAGCCCAGAGATGTTCAGTGACAAGATTTACGACCTAGTCAGGACTCCGTACCCACTCCTAAGCCAAACTCTGTGTCCCCAGAATCGAGGTATAAATGGATAGAAAACCAAGCGTATTCCAGATTGCCAATTTATTGGTTTCCAATCTCCAAACCCAAAGTCCACAAATCCCTATGCCAAGCAGGACAGCAGGAAGGAGTCATTTCTGACGGCTCAGCACCCTTGGGCCCCATTCTCTCCTCTTCTCCCCTCTCTCCCTCTTCAGCCAGGGTCTCGGGGGAGGGAGGCAGAGCCTCACAGCCTCCACATCTCCCTCCCTGTGCTCTTTTTCATTTCACAGCTGTGTCGGCACATCACCTCCAAAGGCCAAGGAAAAAGAAATAGCACAGCCCAGATGCCGACAGTACTCCCCTGTCTGTCAGGGAGAAGAGAGGGGGGAAATAAAAGCTAACAAGACTTCAAAAGCAAAATCCCCAAACCACCTCTTGGGTACCCAGCAGCTGTCAAAGTCAACACAGGAACCTGGCAAAGGGAGGAAAACCCATCCCAAATAAAACCCAGGCAGCTGTGGATCTGAGATTCAGAGGCTGAGCAATGCCACATTTCCAAAGGCGTGATGAGCGCCTTCGGTGACGCTTCTCTGCTAACGTACAGGTGGTCTGTCTAGACCGAGGAACCAAGCCTGTTTTTACTGAGTACCGAGTCTACTCTTATTATTATTTGGAGGGCTATTGAGATTCCCCTTGCTTCCTTATTTATGCAATCAGGAAATCACTGCACAGAGAGCTGCTTCCAAACTGAAGGCCACATGGGCCAATTTCAGATGGATAATTAAATATTGAACAAACGCTGAAATGCCTCTACTGAATCGGGATGGCTAAAAATAGCCACCCTGCCACTCCTAGAGCGGGCACGCGATACATGGGCATCTTGGCTGCTCATTCTCAAACCCCTCCTTCCTGCAACTGTCAAGCGCAACCTTCTCGGGAAACAGCAGAGGAGGCGGAGGGAAACAGACCCCCCAAATGCCTACTTAATGGAAAACAAAACTTCAGCTCCCAGCAAGCTCTGAATGTTCCTGACCAGGAAATACTCTCCCTTTCCTGACATTTAACCAAGTGGCCCCGAGAGGGAGGTGTAGGGGAAATATCACAGCCATTGCTTTTCTCTTAAAAATAGTGAAAAGCCTTCATGTCATTTCCAAAGCAAAACACATACGCAGCCTGGGATGTGAGAGTGTTTGTGTCAAGTTCAACAGTACAAGGGAGTTAATCCCCATTCCCTCCCCCAAGAAGACCCAAGCAGGAGCCCAGGCACCTCAGTTTCTCTATCTGGGCTCATCTTAGGGAAAGCAAGAAACTACGCCAACACCGAAACAGGATACAAAGGGATCTGAGTTCCAGACCTGGATTTCTCATTCACATCTTTAGGTAACCATGGGCAAGTTGCCTTGGCTCTGTGAGCCTCAGTTTCCCCAGTTGTCGAGGGGAATAGTTGACTCCCGGTACTGGAGCCACAAGTATCCATCTCTCCAACCTCACCATTCAGCAGCTGGACAAATAGGCTCCAAGCTCCTCCCTGTACCCCCAGGTCTTAGTAAGTACAGAATTAAATAGAAAGATGGAGATAGAAGAACCGAAACCTGAATCACTGAGAGGAGGAGCCCATCCTGGGTCCATCCCAGCGCTCTCTGAGTTCTAGTAACCTAGAAAGTTAGAGGGAGCACCTGGGCTTCTGAGCATAAGCTTTTGAGTCCAGCGGCCTGGGTTCAAACAGTTATCTCACCACCCCGAGAGGAAAATGCAGGGGAAATATCACAGCCCGGGCTCCATTTCCTAACCTGGCAAAGGAAAGTAATGACAATGACCCCTACCTGCTAGGAGGACTGGAGAGCTGAGATGAGACATGAGGTAATCAGGGGAAGCTCTTGGCATGGGGCTGGGCACACGTTCAGCTTGGCGAACGGGAGCTGTTCTCTTCCTGATTTTTTTTTTTTTGAGATGGAATTTCACTCTTGTTGCCCAGGCGAGAGTACAATGGCCTGATCTCAGATCACCGCAACCTCCGCCCCCCAGGTTCAAGCGATTCTCCTGCCTCAGCCTCCTGAGTAGCTGGGATTACAGGCCTGGACAACCATACCCAGCTAATTTTGTATTTTTAGTAGAGATGGGGTTTCTCCATGTTGGTCAGGCTGGTCTTGAACTCCCAACCTCAGGTGATCCGCTCGCCTCGGCCTCCCAAAGTGCTGGAATTACAGGCATAAGGCACCTCGCCCAGCCTTCTTTCTGATTATTAAAGGTGATGAGGGTGGGTCAGGAAGGAGAAAGGCAAGAGGCTGAAATTCCAGCAGATTCACTGGGGCCTCTGGCCTCCTTCGAGGACCTAGAGAGCTCTGGGGATTAGGCCTCAGCTGTCTGCCAGGCTCCAGGGCCCTCACACCAGGGGACTCTGAACCCTCAGCACTAAGGGCTTTGGTGGAGAACCAGGGCTGAGGCCCTGAGACCTGTGACATGCCCTGGGAAAGGGCATGGTTGGCAGGACATGAATGACAACAGGAGCCAGGAGCCAGGGGCAGGCCAGGGAGGTCCCACCTGAGCTATCCCAGGCAGGTGGAGGAGACAACCAGATGCCAGCGGGGCCACTCCCCTGCCTCCCTCCCAAGCTTTGACCAAGATGGTGAGAGATGATTGCCATGAATACCCAGTGGAGTCATTGGCTGTGAAGGCAGGTGGCCTCATCAAAGCCGAGGCCTGACCTCAGAGAGGTTAGCCTGCCCATAGATATAGCAAGGTGAATCTCAGGACCTGGAGGTGGGCAGAGCTGGGCTCCGCCATTTCTGAGCTGTGTGACTTTGGGCAAGGCTTTCACTCTCTGGCCTACAGTTTCCTCGCTATGAGATGAGGATAGTATCAGCATCCATCTCAGAGGGTTCTGAACACTGCATGAGACAAGGCAAGTTCGGAGCTGAGCTCACTGCCGGGCATGGAGCAGGCATGCAGCACACAGGAGCCAGAGCCAAAAGGAGCCATTTTTACCCTCATTACATGACCTGAGAGGGAGTGAGCTCCGCATTCCATGAGGTATGTAAGGGAGAGGAGGGACTGGAAAGGTTGGGGCCAAGTCCCAAATGAGAGATTATATCTCAGCAGAAACAGAAGCGACAAGGCAGAAAAGGGCATCATGACGATTTCAGAGGTCTCATCCAAGGTGGAGGCAGAGAGCCAGGCCTAGGGCCTTTGTGGGGAATATTTGAGGACTGGGGAACCAAAACACACAACTAGCCCCCCATCTCACGGCTGTTCTCAGGCTCGCCCAACTCGTGGAGTCCAAGCTGTTGCCCCAGAGGCTTCTTGCAGACCTTATCAAAGCCAGGGTCCCCTGAGAAGTTACCCACCCCCCATGGTGGCACTTAGGTTCTTACCTAACTGTTCTCTTGGTTAGGAACCAGTTGCGTGAAACCATCCTCCCCCACCATGTGGCCCTCTCCCTGGGAACAAGGTACAGAGGCATGCAAGAGGGGTGCATACAGGCACGGAGGAGGGCCTGACCATCTCAAGAGAAAAACATCTGCAAAACCCCCAGCACCCAGCCAGGGCCTGGCAGGTGGCCAGACCCCTAGAAAAACTCAGAGGAAAACATGAATAAGATAATCAGAACCCTTCATGGCTATGGGTATAGGCATTCCGAGAGGCAGCAGAGCAGGATTAACCCCCCTCGACAGATGGGGAAACTGAGGCCCTATGATGTGCCCAGTCATACAACTGGTTCGTGGCTGAGCTGGAACTAGAACCCCTGTCTCCCACTAACCACGGCTCTGTCTTCTAGAAAGAGCCGTGTTCCCTAGTGCACCCCAACAAGCTGGCCTCCCCAACCGACTAGGGGCTTGGCGAGGGCTAGGAGCACGTGTGATTCATTTCCATGTGCCCCTGCACCTAGGCTGAAGCCCAGCACATAGTAGGCGCTTAAGAGCAGTTGGCTGGCTGAATGAACAGGTCAGAACATTAACCAGGGCTAGAGGAAAATGTTTCTCCCAGCAGCCCTGGGGGAACAGAGAGGTCAGAGACAAAACTTTTCTTGATCTTGGTGTGAACAAGTTGGGAGGCACCTTGCTGATGACAACTTTCTGGGGACAGGATCTCCCTAAATCCATGGGACATGCCCAGCCTTCAAGTGGAGTCAGGGGCACAGTGGGAAATGGCCATCGACCCTCGCCCTCCGAAGGTCACTGTTTCTACCCCTCCTCTAGCCACCCTCCAGCTTCGTGCTCTGCCTCCCGCCACATCAGGTCTCACTCTGCCCATTCTTCAGATGGGGAAACTGAAGCCCAGAGAAGGGAGGAGTCTCACTTAGTGCCCCTTATTGGTCAAACTAGGGAGACTGCAGACGCTGTCCCTCACTCACAGCCCTACCAGGGACAAAGCCCTGCTCCCTGCTCCCTGCCCCCAGCCTGGCCAGCTGCAGAACCCGGCAGCAACCAACTCTTCTGTGCACTGTTCTGTTTCTGAACAAATACACAGCCTGAGTTCTTGGTCATTTTCCTTCCATACTAGTGCCAGAGGCCAGAAAGGGTGTGGGGACCAAGAGCCTGATCCAGGCTGAGGTGCTAGGCAGCACCCACTCCTCTGAGGTCTGATGCTACCACACCATGGGACCAAGCTCCCATGTGGATGGGGAGACTGAAGTTTAAGGTCAGAAGGGACTGGCTCACAGGTTGGCCTCCTCAGCCTGAGTTTCTCCCTGGGTCGGGCCCTGCCCTTAGCAGGTGGTTGTGGCTCTGGGGCAGAGTCAGGTGTCTGAGGCTTTAGTGGAGGGAGGGCAATGGCTGCCCTAGCTGCCTCCCACCAAGGAGGACAGGGGGCCTTCAGCCTTCACCCCGCACCTTGGCTGCAGCTCTAAGTCACTCCTCATTACACAAGGCCTTTAAAAAAAAAATTGAGACAGGGTCTTGCTATGTGGCCCAGGCTAGTCTTGAACTCCTGGGCTCAGGGATTCCTCCTGCCTTGGCCTCCCAAAATTCAAGGTCCTTTATCAGACCCAAACTACTGTTGCCTTCTCTTCCCCACCCACCCATCCAGCCCCCTTCCCAGTCAACGCCCTTCCCCAGCCCGGGAGGAACTCTATCCTCAACACCCAAGCGTTTTCCTTCTCCCTGACTGCACAGTCTGTTCCTTCTGTCCAGAGAGGGGACAGTAGCTCACCCTCAACTGCAGCCTTAGTCCCAGGCACTGGCTTCTGGCCCTCACGCAACCCTGTCACTACTAGCCCCATTGACCACACAAGGTCACTGAGGCTTGGAGAGGTAATTGGTCGAAGCATAGTTGTGTGCACAGCTGAGACTTGAACCCAGATCTGACTCAATCACTCCCTCTGCCAAGGGAAATCCTATCCATTTTGTGACAGCCCATCCAAATGTCACCTCCTCTGTGAAGCTCTCCCTGATCTCCCCAGATATAACTTCTATTCAGAGATAGTCTCCTCCCCACTCGCTGCAGGCTGTGAGCTCCTTCAAGGCTGGGACACAAAGCAATGATCCTGTGCCTGGGGGTTCTGGTAGATGGGGCTCAGGTGACAGCCCCTGACACATAGATTATCCCCTGCCCAGTCAGCTGAGCAGGAGTGGGATTCCCATTACAGTCAGGGATGGAACTGGGCTGAGATGAGCAGAGGGAAAGGTCACCCAGGGCATTTCTGAGGCAAGGGAGGGGCGGGTGGGTGAGGTGACGGGGTGGGTGCTGGAGGAGAGGCCCCAGGGTGGCCTGAGCAGTACTGGGCATTTTCACAGCTCCCATTTCTCAGTTTCTTCACTGAATCCTCCACATACAGCAGGTCCATTTTACAACCAGGAAAACTAAGCTCAGAAAGGGGAAATGACTTGCCCAAAGTCACAAAGCTTGACCCCAGATTCCTGGCCTCCCAGACCAAGTCTAGGCAGGGGGAAGGAGTAACCGGGACCACTTCAGGAAAGGCAGGAGTGGGAGGATCGCAAGCTTTGAGAGACCCTTGCGGACTGAACTACCAGCACACACCTGTGCACACCCTTAGCCTCAGCTTGAACCCTTCTGTGCGCGGGGAACTCACTACTTCCTGAGGAAGCCCTGCGCTGCACATCGCTGCTCAGCCTTGACTGGGGGAAAAGTCTTCCCCATTCTGGGAGAAGCAAATGAACACAGCCTGCCTGCTTCATTTACCCTCACACGGACAAGCAAGCTGAAGTACAGAGGCAGCTCAGCCCGGGTCACACAACGGCAGCCTGCGGGGTGGGGATGTGGCCCCTCTGGGCCGACCAGATTCCGTGCCTGGCATTTGCTGGCACAGGGCCCGGCTTCCCACTTTCAAGATAACCTGGTGGCGTCAGCTTGGCCCAGGTCCCTGCTAAGGCGCCGTCTTTCTCCTCCCTTCCACCCCACTGGCACCCTTCGTGGGCCTGAACCTCTGCCCAGTACCCCAGCCTCCCCAGAGCCCCTTTGAACGCCCCTTTCTCCCAGGGGGCTTCCCTCCCCCCGCCCCCCGCCACTCAGCCAGGGAAGGAAGTCTCGGGCCCCCAACCGCCCAAACGCAGCCCCCGGGATCACACACATTTCCAGTCGAGGATCCTGTTACTGGAAAAAGAAAATGCTGCTCGCACCTCCCCCTCCGCCTCGTCCTGCCGCCTGAGCTTGAAGAAGAGGAACTTTGCACAGGAGCTGGCGCCCACCCGCTCGAGGGGTCCCCGTTCCTTCCCCGAGGTCCACCCACTTGTCCCAGCACCCAAGAGGTGGGGAGCCCGTTACGTTCCTGGAAAGGGAAGAAAAGTCCGCGGCCAGGGCAGGGAAGGAAAGGTGTGGGAAAGCCAAGATCCACCCTGGGTTCCTTTGCCGGCTGCTGAGTAAACTGAGGCACAGCGGCGTAGGAGGTCTGATCTGAAATGCGGAGAAAGATTCCTGGCTCCCCTCTCCCTGCCCGTGGCTTAAGAGGAGACCCTAGAGCCTCGGCTTCTCTCGGAGAGGGGAGGACGAGGCAGAAACTCGGGGTATGGGTGTCCGGCAGACTCAGGAAGGGGCGGATGAGGAGACTCCTAGCAAATGGCTGGAAGGAGAATCCCGGTCCCCAGCACCCCAGGGCATCAGGTGGCTTAGTGGCCTTGGGAGGGCCTAGGGGCCAGGGGTCGGGGTGGCGCCTACCCCTGGCAGGCCGGGTCCGGCTGCGGGAGCGGCTCCTCTGTCGCTGCAGCCGGGGCCGCCTCAGCAGCCGGTAGTAGTAGGAAGACCTCCCGGTGCTCTTCCTGGCGCTGCCGCCCGCGGACATGCTGCCGCCCGCCGGGCACCGGGCCGGGCCTGGGCGCGCTCACACGGGCCCCATCGGCCGCTCCGGACCGCCCGGCGGGCGTCCCCGCGTTCTCCCGCGGTTGCCCGAGCGGCCGCCGAGGCCCAGGCTGCCCCACAAAGTCGCTCAAACTCCTCCTCTGCCACCCGCCCCCTCCCGCTCCCCGAGCAGCCGGCCCCGCGGCGGGGGCTGGGGACCCGGAGGCCGGGCTGGCACCGGCCCGGAAAGTCAGTGCGGGAGAAATCCCGGCCTGGAGTCGACGGGGCGAGGCGGCCCGGAGTTTCCCCAGGACCCCAGACGGGTTCCCCCCGAGGGTCCTGGCTCCCACTCCCGCCCCCGAGGGTTTTCCCGTCGACCTCGGGGTGCACCAGGCACCCAATTCCGCCAGCACGGGTAGACTGCGTACACCTGCTTGTGCGCTCTCCCGAGCCCGGGGCAGGACGCACGCTTGAGGACGGTCACTTTCAATTAGGGTCCGTTCCTGCCCCAGGCTCCCTGGGCTGAGAAACGACCCGCAATGCTCCGCAGGCCCTGGCCCAGCCAGGTTGAAAGACTCCCCTGTGATTCAGGATACTTGGCTATTATTCACATTTTAAAGGCTGTTTGTCTGATACACGTCATTTTTATATCATTAAAATTATGGTACCTGTTTCAAGTAAGCAAAAAGTAGAGGCCTGGAGGCAGGGCAAAACAATCCCTACTCTACTGTAGGGACCAGAAACTCAGGCTGGGAGAAGGACAGGTGCCAACTCACTCTATTGCATTGGCTGAAAAGCTTTCTCCAAGTCACTCCTCAGCTCAAGAACCTTCCAAGGCTCCCAGAGCACAATGGCAATGCGTCTAAACATCCCTCCTTGTTATTTGGACCCCAAATAATCTTGCTCCAACCAAAGCCCCTTCCAGCCTCACCTCTGCTCCCCTTACTTCTCACTTCGCTGTGCTGCCAGCAGGGACTGCCTTCTTCACTACTTTTCTCCACCTGGCCAAAGTCCACCTTTTCAGAGCCCAGCTCCTCCAGCCTTCCCTGACCAAGGCCCATAGCGATCTCTCTCCCCGCTCCTTATCCCCTTAGCAACATTCATCGGTTCAATTATTAAGACACCCGCCTGCGCTGCCTCCCTTGAAGTACAGAGGGGGAAACTGAGGCCTTAGCAAGGAGGTCTTGCCTCAGTCACACAGAAAGTGGCAGAGGCAAGTGGTCTTAGCCTTAGGGGTGACGGCTGTTAGTCACCGCAGGTGCCTGAGGCCATCTCGGGGGTCTTCCTCCAGAACAGCGGGAAAGGTGGGGCCCTGGAGGGGGCGGGGCCGTCTGGTCAGGAATCCAGGCCGGGTTTTGCGCCTCACAGGGGAAGCCCCCTCCCTAGCTCTCTCAGCCAGCGGGGAGGGCCCCCAGTCTGGAGGAGCCTGTCTCACAGCTGGAAGCCAGGCGCCTTCCCCGACCAGGGGGGAGGGGCAGGAGGGGTGTTTCTCCACCAAACCCAGTCAGAGGTGTCCAGAGCCATCAGCCCCCTGGCCCCTTCATTCCGGAATACCGGCCAGTCAACGGGAAGATGGAAAACCAGGGTGCCCAAGAGGACACCCTTAGCCTCCTTTGGATTAGCCCGGGGTGCCCCATCTTTCGGCTTCCCTGGGCCACATTGGAAGAAGAAGAATTGTCGGGCCACACATAAAATACACTCACACTAACTATAGCTAATGAGATTTTTTAAAAAACTCAATGTTTTAAGCAAGTTTATGAATTAGTGTTGGGCGGCATTCAAAGCCATGTCGGGCCACAGGAAGCCCGTAGGCTGCAGACTGGACGAGCTTGGAGGCATTGCCCTATCTCCTTTGGACAGCAGACTTGGTGCAGGAAAGTCACCAAAAAGAAGCCGCTGGACAAAGCCCACACGCAGTCACTCAGTCCCCAGGCAAGCTGGGGGCCTTCTTAGCATGCATCCTCCTCTGGCCAAACCGCCAGAACCCATGCAGGTAGGGCTCCGAGCGCCACCCTTGGCACCCTTGGTCCACACCTTGGCACTTCCAGGCATGACTAACCCCCACAGCCAGGTCCACAGGTTCCGGGGGGGGGAGGGACTCCCAGGAAGTCCTGCTCAGGGCGGGGGCGCGCTCCTGCTCCCAGGGCCTGGAGTTCATCCTGCGCATTTTGTTTCCCAAAGCAGGAACCCTCTGATCAGCCAGGTTCTAGCCCTCCCTGGAGGGGAGGGGAGGCTCACAGCCAACTCACTCTTATCAGTGGTGTGGGCAAGTGGTCTTGGCCTGGGCCTCAATAGGAAGTCAGGACTGTGTGTGCAGGGGAGAGGGGGCAGTAGCTTGGAACTCAGGACCTCATCTGTAAACACAGTTGGGCTCCAAAGGTCGGGCATGGTCTCCCCACTTCAGCTTTTCAAGCCCTTCTCTGTGCCTTAGTTTTCCCACCTACAGGGAGAAGCTATGGACCCCCAATCTGTGTGCCTTGTGGAGGAAGGAGGGTCAGCTAGTGAAATAGACAAAGCTTGTGCATTTCTGGCCTTGGGATGGGAATGGGCATTGCCAACCAGCAGAGCCGAGCAACTCCATGGGCCTGGGGCAGGTACTCGCCGGGTACTGAGTGGGAAGGGGGCAGGGCAGGAGCTAGGAGAGAAAGGGCCCAGGCTCCTTGTCCTTCATCCTGGCCTAGGACCAGGGCAGACAAAGGCTGCTCCCTGCATGGTCCAGCAGGGGACCTGGAATCAATCTTGCTGGGGAACTAGTCCCCCAGTCTGCTCCCACCTCCCCGCCCTGTGGTTTCCTCCCTCTGAACAGTAGAAGCCCCCCTTCCAGTGCCCACCACCACCACTGCCACCACTGCTTCCTGCGACAGACCAACAGGCTGGGCTTTCCAGACCTGCCGATCTGAGATCCTCAGTACCTATAGGGCTAATGGTCTGGTCTTATTCTCCTACCTCCAGAGGGGCTCCTGAATAGGCCTGGCTCCCACCTCTCCCAAGTAATGCTTTAGGGAGGACAAGGCTGCAGTCCCCACATCACTTCCGTTCAGCAAACAGGCATATTTCTGAGTTTCCCTCAAGACACTTAACTCAGTGGCTCTGGATGGGGCCTGGAAATGTGCATGTTTAGTGAGAAGGGGCTGGGTGATAGGGCTGTCTAAATCATATCTGACCCACCCCCACCACCAGCACCTTCACACCCCCATCAAAAGCCTCCCAAGGCAAACTCTCAGGGACCCAGCTGTGTCACAAAGCGACCATCTCCCGCTGCACCTCCGCCCATTCCAGCCCCCTTGGTCATCCTCCAAACACTCTTTCCCACCTCCGGCCTTCGCCCTGGACCACTGCCACCAAGCTCTTCCCTCTGCAGCCACCTGATGAATTCCTGCTTACCCTTCAGGACCCACCTCAAGCATCCCCTCCTTTATTTTTTTTAAATTTTTAAAACTTTTTTATTTCCATAGGTTTCTGGGGAAGAGTTGGTTACATGAGTAAGTTCTTTAGTGGTGATCTGTGAGATTCTGGTGCATCCATCTCCTGAGCAGAGTATACACTGAACCCAATTTGTAGTCTTTTATCCCTCATGCCCTTCCCACTCATTCCCCGAGTCCCCAAAGTCCACTGTGTCATTTTGATGCCTTTGCATCCTCACAGCTCAGCTCCCACTTATAAGTGAGAATATACAATGTCTGGTTTTCCTTTCCTGAGTTACTTCACTTAGAATAATATTCTCCAATCTCATCTAGGTTGTGGCAAATGCCATTAATTCATTCCTTTTTATGGCAGAGTAGTATTCCATTATATATATATCTCACAGTTTCTTTATCCACTCATTGATTGATGGACATGTGAGTTGGTTCCACATTTTGCAATTGCAAATTGAAGCACCCCCTCCTTTAAAAGTCTACTCTGACTCCCGAGGAAAGACATTCCCCTGCTGGCTCCTGGTATACCCCACCAGTCAGTTTGAATACTGGGGACGTAGGAGGCTACTTGTAAAGACCAGGGAGGGATGGACCCAAAGAATTCCCCTCTAGGCAGAAAGTTATCAGCATCTCTGCTGGAAAAGAAGCAGTGGGTGGCGCCGGGCGCGGT
Source organism: Cacajao melanocephalus (assembly GCA_963573385.1). Classification (NCBI taxonomy): domain Eukaryota; kingdom Metazoa; phylum Chordata; class Mammalia; order Primates; family Pitheciidae; genus Cacajao; species Cacajao melanocephalus. The sequence continues at coordinate 3,867 of CAUYLG010021527.1, read as the reverse complement.
GGCTCACGCCTGTAATCCCAGCACTTTGGGAGGTTGAGGTGGGAGGATTGCCTGAGGTCAGGAGTTCGAGACCAGTCTGGCCAACATGGTGAAATCCCATCTCTACTAAAAGTACAAAAAACAATGGCTGGGCATGGTGGTGTGCACCTGTCATCCTAGCTACTCGAAAGGCTGAAGCAGGGGAATTGCTTGAACCAGGGAGGTGGAGGTTGCAGTGAGCTGAGATCACGCCACCGTACTCCAGTCTGGGCGACAGAGCGAGACTCTGTCTCCAAAAAAAAAAGCAGTGGGTGGCATCAGAGCTGGGCTGAAAGTCCAGGTACATCCTGGGCCAGGCCAGGGCTGGGTCAGCAGGGGCACCAGATGCAGGGAAGGGAGGCTAGCCCAAGGCAGTCTTGAGTCCCTCTGGGGTGTCAGGGTTGAAGTCAGTGAGGAAAGAAAAAAAAGCGTATTGCCAAAATTACCTGTGAAAAGCCTTAAACTGCCCATAAAGCACAGTCTTTCCTCCAGTGTTAAGACAGATCACCCATTTCTGCAGCTGAGTACACAACAGCAGAGCGCAGCCTTCATGGACGTGCCATTCTGTACAGGGTGATGATAACAGCAACCACAACCAGTTATCTTCAAACACCAGCCTCCCCGAGGGCAGGAGAGATGCTCGTGCGTGGGGCACCACAGAAACCCACGGCTTCTTAACAGAGGATGGTTACAAGTTTGACCTCAAGAGGTCCGTTTGAGGGTGGAGTTTGGCTTTCATCCTAATTATGGTAGCTGAGCTGCATCTAGTACGCATTATGCCCCAGGTCCTTTCTCAGCATTCTACCCACATTATCTCATTTAATTTCAGAATAACCCTAGGAAGCAGATGCTTATTTCTTTTTCCAGAAGAAATGTCAGGAGGCAGAGAGAGGGTAGGTGAGCTCCCTAAAGTCACAGGGCTTGGACTAGGAAGCAGGATTTGAACCCAGGGACTCAAAGGAGCAAAGACCCTAAGGGTGAGCAGTACTGAATGGAGAGATGGGGGAGTGGAAACTGTGGAACTTTCTTCAACAGCCAGCTTTGTCAAGGGACAGGAGGAGGCTGCGGGCGACAGGAGGAGGCTAGGGGCAACAGGAGGAGGCTAGGGGCGACAGGAGTCCTGACAAGGGAAGCATCGGAGCCCACACCAGGCCTCACACAATGAGTGTCTGGAAGGCTCAGATCTGTCAGTTTCCTGTTGGGATGAGGGTGGGTAGTGGTGACAGGGGAAGTCCCCAGCCAGGCAGGCCTGCACACATCCGCCTCCCAGGACAGTCTCAGGCTTTCAGCCTCTGGAGCTCTGAACAGGGGTGGGGGTGGGGGCACAGGGGACACTCGTAGTTAAGGTCATGGCCCTCTGTCCCAGGAGGTGGCCTGTCTGGCAGGCAATGACGACTTCCTGCATCCACTGTTCATCCGGGAATAAGGCTGGACCAGGAGCAGAGTCTTCACTAGGAAGATGGGGGAGGCTGGGCCAGCTCACCCCGATCAGGGAAAGGCATGGACAAGCCCCGTGAGGTCACACTAAAGCACTCCAGGCTGGCTGGGCGATCACCGCTGCCACTGCCTCCCAGACTTCCTCCCGAAAGCCACTGGTATATTTAACAACATCCTTTGCAGAAAATGATGCAGTCAGGGATGAGATGACCCCAGGCTTGGCTAGCCCTGCCCCTCTCAACACAGGCAGAAGTCAGGGACCAGTCAAGCATGGACATTTGAACATACACGGACAGAGCCTCGGGGAGTGTGAGGGAGTGTGAGTGCTTTTCAAATCAAGTCACCCAGGGCAGGGCTGAGGGTAGAGCCCTCGGGAGAGGCTGGGACTCTGTGGAGGTCACTGTGTGAGATCTCTGGGTCTCAGGGTTTCATGTGTTAAATGGAGATGGGACAGCGCTGCTCAGCTCACCCCCCTGAGATTCCATCGGGATCTCAAAATCTCCCCCAGTCCCCAAACCCCCACCTACAGGTCCCCTCTGCATCCTCCAGAAACCCAGAGAAGAGGACATACACCTCTCCCTCGTACATGACGACAGCCTGTCATAAAACCCCGGAATGTCAGAGGTAGAAGGAACCTCGAGAGAAACTGATGGAACTGGGGAAGCTGAGGCCTTCAACATCAGCTGCTTGCCCAGAGGACCCTGCCTAACCCATGGCAAACCAGGATCTGGCATCAACTCTACCATCACTGAAGGTCTGGCTGGCACTCTCAGCCCAGCACGGAGCAGTCAGGGTGGGGCAGCATCACTCCCTGAAGATGGGGAAGTTGAGGCCAAGGGAAGGAGCGACTCACCCAAGGTCACACATGGGGCTGGGAATTAGGGTGGGCTCCACCTTGAAACCTATGCAGCTGCCAAGACCACCTCTTACCTTCGAGAGGCTGGACCACCTCTCCCAGAATGCCTGTTGCCTTCTGCCCACAGGAGCCCGAGGTTTCCCCACTCCACCCTGGCTGCCCTGAAGTTGAGGGCTCCGATCCTATGGCCCAGGGGAGGCTGGAATCCACTCTCCAGGCCCCAGCCCCAGCCCTCCTTCCTTGGCCCAACCCTAGCAGCCGGCATTTCAGCCCAGATGGCCAAGCCTGGAGCCACTCTCTTTCTGTACTTCCTCTCCCTGCCCTGACCCAGAAACGCTGCCAAGCTCCAGGTGGGCCCCGGGCCCCATTGAGGCCCACAGCCCCTCCTTTCTCCCGGACCCTGGCCAGGGGCTGAGATTCTGGGCTTCTTCCTTCCCCCTCAGTATGGGCCGGACAGCGCCACACCCACTGGGGAACCAGAGGGGATGGCATATGGTCCCAGTGTGAGGTCAGGGAGCCCCCTCCCTTCTCAAGTAGGCCTGCCTGGTCATCTGTGAACCATTTCGTGGCTGGCACTGGCCTGGGTTCCAGGGGAGGGCCTTACTCAACCCCTGCAGAGTCCACAGAGGAGGACAGCTGAACTGGCCCCGTAGTCAGCTCCTAGGAAGCCCCATCCAGGTCGGGGATTTGGAGTGATGAGCCTTCCCTTCTTCGCTGTGTGATCCCAGATCAGTGCCTCACCTCTCTGTGCCTCCATTTCCTAAAGTGTGAAGGGGTATACAAATACTTTGTGAGGTTGTGGAAGAGTCAAATAACATAGTGGATCAAGGCCTTGTGTGTAAATCGACCAGCAGCTGCCCCTCCTAGCTTGTTCTTTTCTTTTCTTTTTTCTTCCTTCCTCTCTCTCTCTTTCTTTTTCTTTCCTTATTTTTTTTTTTTTTTTTTGAGACAGAGTCTCGTTCTTGTTGCCCAGGCTGGAGTGCAGTGGCACGATCTCGGCTCACTGCAACCTCTGCCTCTCAGGTTCAAGCAATTCTCCTGCCTCAGCCTCCTGAGTAGCTGGGATTATAGGCACATGCCACCGTGCCCAGCTAATTTTTGTATTTTCAGTAAAGACAGGTTTCACCGTCTTGGCCAGGCTGGTCTCAAACTCCTGACCTGGTGATCCACCCACCTTGGCCTTCCGAAGTGCTGGGATTACAGGCATGAGCCACCGCACCCAGCAGAATCTGTATTCTTTTTTTTTTTTTTTTTTTTTTGAGACAGAGTCTCACTCCGTCACCAGGCGCCAGGCTGGAGTGCAGTGGCGCGACCTCGGCTCACTACAACCTCCACCTCCTGGGTTCAAGCAATTCTCCTCCCTCAGTCTCCCGAGTAGCTGGGACTACAGGCGCGCGCCACTACGCCCGGCTAATTTTTTTGTATTTTTAGTAGAGACGGGGTTTCACCATGTTGGCCAGGATGGTCTCGATCTCTTGACCTCGTGATCCGCCCGCCTTGGCCTCCCAGAGTGCTGGGATTACAGGCGTGAGCCACTGGGCCGGCCCCCTATTTCT